>JAODAL010005796.1:0-139810 GCA_025379985.1 Phyllomedusa bahiana | reverse complement strand
GGAAAGGCCCCGGGGGGCAAAAGGGAGGGGGGTTTTTGGAGCCCGGGGGGGGGGGCCGGGGTAAATGGAGCCCGGGGGGCGGGGAACGGGGAGGTGAAGGGGAGCCGGGGGCAGACACGGGGGGTAAATGGAGCCGGGGGGCAGAAGGGGAGGTAATGGAGCCCGGGGGGCGACACGGAGGTGAAGGGACCCCGGGGGGGCAGAACCCCCGGGAGTGAATGGACCCGGGGGGGGCAGACACGGGAGGTGAAGGGAGCCGGGGGGCGCCCGGGAGGTGAATGGAGCCGGGGGGCGCACGGGAGGGAATGGACCCCGGGGGGGCAGACAGGGAGGTGAATGGAGCCGGGGGCAGAACGGGAGGTAATGGAGCCGGGGGGGCAGACAGGGGGGAAGGGGCCCCCCGGGGGCAGACACGGGAGGTGAATGGAGCCCGGGGGGCAGACACGGGAGGTGAATGGAGCCCGGGGGGCAGACACGGGAGGTGAATGGAGCCCGGGGGGCAGACACGGGAGGTGAATGGAGCCCGGGGGGCAGACACGGGAGGTGAATGGAGCCCGGGGGCAATACACGGGGGGTTTGAATGGAGCCCTGGGGGAGACACGGGGGGGGAATGGCCGGGGGGAGACACGGGAGGTGAATGGAGCCCGGGGGGCAGACACGGGAGGTGAATGGAGCCCGGGGGGCAGACACGGGAGGTGAATGGAGCCCGGGGGGCAGACACGGGAGGTGAATGGAGTGAATGGAGCCCGGGGGGCAGACACGGGAGGTGAATGGAGCCCGGGGGGCAGACACGGGAGGTGAATGGAGCCCGGGGGGCAGACACGGGAGGTGAATGGAGCCCGGGGGGCAGAACGGAGGTGAATGGGGGGCCGGGGGGCAGACACGGAGGTGAATGGAGCCCGGGGGGCCGCCCCGGGCGGTGACTTGAGCCCGGGGGGGGCAGACACGGGAGGTGAATGGAGCCCGGGGGGGCAGACACGGGAGGTGAATGGAGCCCGGGGGGCAGACACGGGAGGTGAATGGAGCCCGGGGGGCCGACACGGGAGGTGAATGGAGCCCGGGGGCAGACAGGGTGAGGTGAATGGAGCCCGGGGGGCAGACACGGGAGGTGAATGGAGCCCGGGGGGCAGACACGGGAGGTGAATGGAGCCCGGGGGGCAGACACGGGAGGTGAATGGAGCCCGGGGGGCAGACACGGGAGGTGAATGGAGCCCGGGGGGCAGACACGGGAGGTGAATGGAGCCCGGGGGCAGACACTGGAGGTGAATGGAGCCCGGGGGCAGAAAACGGGAGGTGAAAGGGCCCCGGGGGGGGGCAGACACGGGGGGTTGAATGGAGCCCGGGGGGCAGACACGGGAGGTGAATGGAGCCCGGGGGGCAGACACGGGAGGTGAATGGAGACCGGGGGGCAGACACGGGAGGTGAATGGAGCCCGGGGGGCAGACCCGGGAGCAGAATGGAGCCCGGGGGGCAGACACGGTGAGGGGGGAATGAGGGGCCCGGGGGGCAGACACGGGAGGTAATGGAGCCCGGGGGGCAGACACGGGAGGTGGAGAGAGAGAGAGATCTGAAAACGCATCCGGAAAGCGGATGCGTAAAACGCAGGTGAAAAAGAAATTCAAAAGGTTTCCAAATCAAGTATCCAATGCTGCGTTTTGCGGATCCGCTTTCCGGATGCGCTTTTCAAGTGCCAAAAACGGATCCGTAAAAAGGATCCAAAACGCCGTGTGAACAAGCCCTTATAATTAATAACATGAGCATGTGCAGCAAAAAAACCTACAGTGCGGATACGTTCGCATGACGGACGGACTTGGTGCTGATTCTGGGGCAGACCTGTCTTGGTCAGCGTCCAATCCGACTACGTTTTGTTTTACATTGTTCCTTATGGAAAATCGGCGTCACTTCTTTGAGCGCCCCCCTGTTCTAGGGAATAGAAAGTAGAAAAATTGCCCCGGAAAATCAATTTCCGATGTGGGAACGTAGTCTAAGGGCTCCTTCACACTTAGATTTTGCGTGCAACTTTTTGGCCGATAAGTGTCAAAAACGGCTTAATGGGGGACATATAGCAAGGCAGCTGCGGCAGAATTCTGGCACAATTTGCGCCAAAAATAATGTTGTGCCTGGTTTACACTACTTTGTGTTTTAGACCATTCTAGACACTCCTGTGCCTTGTCTGATAAAGGGGCATGGGTTCCTATGAAAGGGGTGTAAATTCCCATGAAAGGGGCGTGACTTAGCATGCAATACCGTGCGCCAGAATTTTACCGTAGTTAGTGGCATAAAAGTGAGGCAACCTAAAAGTGGTACTAAGTTAGATTAGACCGTTTTAACCTGCCCCAGATTCATGAATACTATGAAATGTGTTGCATTGTTAGGGTATGTTCACACGATATACTGCGGCGCATACATCATGTGTTTCAGGAGCTCACGCTAATACACGCGTACTCCGGCAGCCCGCCGGCCCCATTGACATTCATTACTCGCGGTGCGTATTTGCCGCAAGTAATTGACATGTCACTTATCTCCACGCGCATACAAATACAATCATATTGTATGAGCGGGGAGAGGAGGCGTAATCCATAGTTCTCTATGAGAACTGTAGATCACCATAACTTCGGTGCTCATCTTGCCCGTATTAGAGCGCAAATACACGGCGAAATGCACGCCGAAATTACCCGTGTGAACATACCCTAAGGGTATGTTCACATGCAGTATATGCAGGATGTACTTCAGTGCAATACACCAGAAGTACATCCTGCAAATACATTAAAATTGCAGTAAAATTTTAAAGCATACACGCCGGGAGAAAGAAGCGACTTGTCACTTCTTTCTGGTGCTTGAGCACCGGGGAAAGCGAATGTCAGGAGGAGTGTTTCAGAAGTAAGCACTGCTATGTGCCTGCAAGACGCCATGTGAACTTACCGTAAGACCATTTCACAGCATATTTGCGCTTTAATACGTGCGAAATGCACGCCGGAATTACGGTAATTCATTGCTGTCATAGAGAACTATGAATTACGCGTCGTCTCCCCCAGCGTACAATACAATCATGTGCGCTGAGGGAGAGAAGGGACAGGTCACTTCTTCGTGGCGTTAACGCGCCGCTAATAATAGAGGTGAATGGAGCTGGCTGGCCATCCCCGTCTTTGGAAGCGCGTGCTTCCACAACACACGGGGTACTGCGCGTGTGTACAGTATGCGCACCAGTATGCCGTGTGAACATACCCATAGAGTTAGGCATTATTGATCTGCCCCATTTGTGTGTGTTCATGCTGTTTTTGATGTGTGTTTTTTTCTTCCCCCTCGTACAATTTGTACAGGTACGTACATTTCGTCTTCATGGCGTGGGTTTTCCATCACACATCATGTGTTCATCACGTGATTTGTAATGTGGAAAAACACATTAGAGGCTCTGCAAACATGCGCACATTATTTTTTTTTTGCAGTAAAATAAAACATTGGCCGTCTATGTGGAGATAAATGACTCAAACCACATGCTGCACGTGACCAAATAAAGTGCACCCCGGCTGCAGCAGTTTATGCACACAAAAAAAAAATTGAGAGAGCAAGGAATTCAGCTTTCCTGTGAAATCTTGAAACTCAATTCCAAATAGAAGATTCCAATAGGCATTAAAACACCTCGCTTACGCATTTCAGGCTCTCAAATGGCCCTTACTCATAGCATACTAAAGCGTACACTAGGATGTCATATATACTTAAAGGGGTTTTATCGTTACAAGCTTTTGCAGACTTGAGCTGTTGATCTTTTATACAGCTTCAAATCCAGGGGCGGGTCTCTCCTTCCTGTAGGCGTGCCTCTTCTGCCAGGAGGCGTGTCTTCTCTCACTGAAGAGTTGTGACATCATCATTCTGTGTGAGCAGTGGAAGGGAGAGGAAGTCACAGCTCACAGACCTCCTACATGCTTCTCATGGCTGCAGAGCTGTCAGCTCCAGGCTCCACAAGCTCCTTGTAAGCAGAACCCCCTGCATTGCTGTAAGCAGAACCCCCTGCATTGCTGTAAGCAGTCATACATACAGCCTGAACTGATGAAACAAATGTGAGGAATGCACTCTGCCCTCCCCTCTGTTATCAGGCAGGAGGTGGGGTGGGGGGGACTGTGTATAAGGCTGTGTTATTTTGGGGGTGGGGTGAATCTAGCAGCTACAGACCTAGTAATTGCCCAGATCCTTCACCTTAGAGCTGGGAGATGAGCATAGACAAGCTCACACAGCCTTTCTTATACAGCCAGCAGAGAAAGCGGAGGCACTTAGTTTCACTTTCATTTCCCACACCTCAGAGGGGAGTAAGCACAAGAGTGCAGGCAGCCAATCACAGCGCAGGGGGCGTTTCCCATCCAGGGGGCGTGTCTGAACAGGCTGAATGACATATCGGTCAACCAATCACAGAAAAGGGGGCATGTCCCATCCAGCTGCAGCAGAAATAGCTATAGCTGCACAGATTAGCTCAGATCTGCTATACTAAGGGACTTGGGTAATGCCAACCAATTACAAAAATGCTTATTTTTACTCTCCCCGTCTTTGGAGATATGATTTTTGTAGCGCGAAAACCCCTTTAATCATCAACCAATGAGAAAATGCAAATGGAGTCACATGATTAAAAACACATCAATATTGTAAAATAAGATCATGTCTGAAATGTAATGTCCTTCGGGTGGCGAGTGTCAAACAGGAATATGTAATAAGCCTGCACCCTGGCTGCTGCTGTTTATGCACACACCAAAAAATGCTCCGAATAACTTTCTGTTCTGACGCTTCAAAATGCTCTTCCGTCTGTCGGTCACCATTTTTCAACCTTGCCCCGACAGACGAATACGCGTTTTGAGCCGGCGGCGCGTCCCTTTAACGTATGAACCCAGCCTTGGAAAATAAAAAAGGAAAGCTAGGAATGTGTGCGTTTTAGGGAGTCAAATCTGGGCTGTACATTCACTTTTAGGAGAGTAATATTGTAACCCTCTGATTCTATGCACCGGGTCTCCGCGGTTGGAGGTGCTCGGTTATCCATGTGAAGGGTTGCTGGGAATTTGAGCGATGTCCCTTTTTTTCGCCCTCTTTAGGTAATCAGTGAACATCCTGACGCTTCCAGCGAAGAGATCGAAGAGTTACTCGAGTCGCAATGGAACATGCTCAGCGACAAACAAAAAGCTCGCTATAATACAAAGTTTGCCATAATCACCTCGCCCAAATCTGAAGAAGACTCTGGTAAAGCTGATACTGCACTGTACTCTAAGGCATTTAAATAGCTTACATGATGCTTTTAAATGGGAGCAAACCTTTCTACTAATCCCTTTTACTATATATATAGCCCATTGTTTTGTATGTTCCACGTAAACACCGTTACATATCCTCCTCTTAGATTGTTTTACGTATAACACAGATGTAGAGAGTCTATTTTATAGCGATGGAGAGAAGAAAAAAAAAAAAAAAGTCGTCCTGAAACGAATTCTACCCAGTGTCCGTCTGATCCAGATGCTGTCCGCCATATTGGAAGCGTTTCCCTGCTAGTGATCAGGCCGACAGCTTAGCTAATGCAGGGCGTTGTCTGTAGTTCATTCCTCCAACTTTTTAAATTTTTTTAAAATTTTTTTATTTAAAGAATGCAATAACTTTATCGCTGTGATCCGTAAACCCCCGACCGTTATAACACTTCCGTTTGCTGCAACCGCTGTTGGGTTAGGTCTGCAGCAGCTCTGTATTTAAAGTGAGCGTTTGAGGTAGTTTATACTGCCCTGTTTGATAGCAGGATGTAATAGCGGGAGAGGAGCTAAGTGCTGAGATATATAGGGTTATATGATGGAGGAGAGGAGCTGAGCTCTGTGATATATAGGGTTATATGATAGAGGAGAGGAGCTGAGCTCTGTGATATATAGGGTTATATGATAGAGGAGAGAGCTGAGCTCTGTGATATATAGGGTTATATGATAGAGGAGAGGAGCTGAGCTCTGTGATATATAGGGTTATATGATAGAGGAGAGAAGCTGAGCTCTGTGATATATAGGGTTATATGATAGAGGGAGAGGAGCTGAGCTCTGATATATAGGATTATATGATAGAGGAGAGGAGCTGAGCTCTGTGATATATAGGGTTATATGATAGAGGAGAGGAGCTGAGCTCTGTGATATATAGGGTTATATGATAGAGGGGGGGAGCTCTGTGATATATAGGATTATATGATAGAGGGAGAGAAGCTGAGTTCTGTGTCCTGTACTCTGTCATATAACCCTATATACCCCAGATATCAGCTCCTCTGTCATATAACCCTATATACCCCAGATATCAGCTCCTCTGTCATATAACCCTATATACCCCAGATATCAGCTCCTCTGTCATATAACCCTATATACCCCCGAGCTCAGCTCCTCTCCTCTGTCATATAACCCTGTATATCACAGAGCTCAGCTCCTCTCTCTCATATAACCCTATGTATCACAGAGCTCAGCTCCTCTCTCTCATATAACCCTATATATCACAGAGCTCCTCTCCTCTATCATATAACCCTATATATCACAGAGCTCAGCTTCTCTCCTGTATCATATATCCCTATATATCACAGAGCTCAGCTCCTCTATCATATAACCCAATATATCACAGAGCTCAGCTTCTCTCCTCTATCATATAACCCTATATATCACAGAGCTCCTCTCCTCTATCATATAACCTTATATATCACAGAGCTCGGTTCTCTCCCTCTATCACATCCTGCTGTCAGGGCACCATAAATCATCAGATTTGCTGTGAAGGTTATGGGCAATGCCTTTCAGAATACATTTACTAGCAGCTGGGTTTTTACATTTTATTCCAATTGTCTGAGGATGAAAAGTAAAGAGGACCCGGTTGCTCTCCTGACGCGGCTTTGTTGTATATTCTCCATAAAATAACCTTTTAGTTTCCCAGAACTCTACAGTGTGCTGTTCCTCCATTATTCCTCCTGGAAATGTATGAATAAATTGAGAATGAAGTCTTGGGACATGTTCACATGGGCGGGGGGGAGGTTTACACTGTGGAAAATCTGCAGTGGATTTCAATGGCAGCAAAGTAGATGACAATTTAAGAAATCACACACTGCTTAAAGGGAACCTGTCACATAGATTATGCCCCCCTTGCTATGGCACAAGCTAGTGTCAGACCTGCTGTTTCCAGCGCTGTGTCCCTTATTCTGTAAGATGCTGCAGTTTTCGTGTATTTAATGCTCAAATCTGCAGTTTTCAGCCAGAAGAGTCATTCGAAGAGTCCTTCAGAGAGTCAGTTTTTTTTTTCAAACCCCGCCCACCTGAGGCTAGCCCCGCCCACCTCAACTGACAAACCTATTACTTTGAATAGGTAGAAACGTGAATAACTGTCAATGGGCGGGGCTAGCCTTTGGTGGGCGGAGCTAACACCTACTCGTGAATAATATTTGAGGGGTTAAAGCTCTAAAACTCCAGCATCTTACAGAATAAGGGGCACAGCGCTGGAAACAGCAGGTCTGACACTGGCTTGTGCTGCCCTCAGCAAGGGGGGCATCGCCTATGTGACAGGTTCCCTTTAAATTAAACTTTGGAGCAAATCTGAAATCCACCATTTGTCACTTTGTCGCAAAAACATTGCAGATTTCTGCCATTGATTTCAGTAGGAAACAGAGTCTGCAATAAATCGACAGTGTCTGCATATGTTGCCGCATGAACTTAGTGGATCTGTGACCGAATGTGCAGCTGCTTGATTTTGAGCACATTGAATGCCCCCCTCCCTCCCCCATGCTACCTCCATTGGTATATTCCAGTGTCAAAACCACATGATTTTGAAAATTTGCGGCATTTCCAGCCCATCTGAACATAGAATGACACTGCCCTTATGCGCTCCAGAAGAAGAAATCAAGGAACAGCACAAAGTAGAGATAAACCAAAATTGCTTACAATTCATAGGGAAAAGCACAATAGCTGAAACATACAAGATGATAAAAGGTGCAGCTTAAAGGGGTTGTCCAAAGGAGGTGATCAAAACTCAAATGGTGTCAGGTTAAGGAAAATATAATTTGTACTTGCCTCCAGTTTCTGTACTGCCCGGGTCCAGCTTCTCTTCACTTCCGGGTTCTTAAACCAACACACTTCATTCACTTACATTAGAACACAATCTTTTCTTGTGTGTCTGGATGAGAAGCCGGAAGGAAAGAGGAGCCGGTCCCGGGTAGCTCTGTAGCAGCAGGGAATTAGGAGGTCAGTATAACCTTTTCTTGTTCCCCCTCTCTCTCGCCCTCCCCCCCCAATCCCGGCTTGATTTAGGATTAGAGTTGGCCATGCTGTTTCAACAAGCCAGAGGCAGCTTTCGATTCATGCTTCCGCAATTGTCCTGGTCAGGCTGTGGGTGGTTCTATAGCAGTGATGGGCATATCGGCTCTGTATTCACAACTCTTCTAATTGCACGAACAGGAGATCTTTGCTGTATAGCAGACAGCTTCAGAGCTTTCAGTAACCAAACAAAAGTAATTGCTGTCTCGCGTTAGAGATGACACACTCTGTCCTCAAGTTGCCGTCAGTCCTGTGTGCCGACCTGGTGTTGTCACTTCCTGCTCTCAGATAAGACAAAGAGCAGAGAGACAAGAGGAGAGCAGGTTGGTAACTAGAGAAACCTGTGTGCACTCGGAGTAGATAAAATCTCTTCTCTCCTGACCAGGGAGAAATCAAGAGGAATGTATTTGGAGAGTCTTCATTTACCGTTTCCTACGTGTTGAATGCTGATCTTTGTAGTGAGACGGCCTCCTCCACTGGACAACCCTTTTAGGATACGGTCACATGACTTATTTTTGGGGGGATTAGGTGCCTAATCTCCTTCGAAATAATTTTAAAGAATGACAGAAAACTAAAAATGCCTATCATTGACTACAAGGTCAAATCGGAACCTTTACTTACGTGGACAGTCAGCGCCTACGAAGATTTGAGGTGTCCATTCTTTCAGGCGTTTTACTTGCCAACAATAAAGGTGTAGGAGGCAGAAATCCTCTGATTTTCTAGGCTTAGAAGCGCTGAATTTTCATTGAGGAAACTATGGGCTACATGTAAGAAAACTGTGTAGGTCTAAGACTTTTTGTTGCCCATAGCAACCAATCAGAGCGCCCCCCTCATTTCATCTAGTGCTCTGAAAGAATGAAACGAGCACTCTGGTTGCCATGGGTAACAAGGAAAGTCTTCGACCAAGACAGTTTTCATACATGTCCCCCTGTGTGTGTTTGGTGCCAGCACTTTCAGCCCCAAAAAGGTATTTTTGTGATCTCACCCTTAAAGGGGTGGTCCCACCACACAAGTTTTAGCTGGGTTGGACTCTTCGTGATGTAAAAAAAGGGGCATAGATCATTTCAAATCGGTGGGCGTTTCACAACAGCTCTCCTCCTTTTTTTTTTTTTTTTTTCCTGTGTTCCTACGCGCTCCCGATGCTAGCACTCAGGCTAAATCCCAACACCATCGGACAAAAAGCCAAAAGTTTTTTTACTTCAAAGCACGACGGTGGTTTTTGTCACGTTTTGCATAAAAAAAACGCGCTAGGTTTTTGTTTATTTGCCGTCGGTCCATACAAATGATTGTATGAGAAGGCGACGAAAAAACTCGAAGTGCTGGCGTATTATACAACATGTTGTATAATACGCTGGCGCTCGAAAACGAGGAGAGAAGAAACGACCGTTGTAAACTACAGCTCGTTTTCTCTAACGTCTATGGGCTGCCTAGAATTCTGAAATCGCCGAAAATGCAGTTTTTCTGTGCAGCAGAGACATAGCCCGAGCCTTCCTAACCCATTATTGATGTATAATCATCCTCTATGCCAACATGCACACAATTTTTAATAAGTGTACATTTCAAAAATACTGCAAATCAGTAAATTAAAGGGTAGGGATGAACTTCCTGTTGTGGGATTACCCCTTTAAGATTAGAGTTGGAGGAGTTTTCCTTTTTGCTTATAGAAGCAAGTCTGAGGGCAAGATGTACTAGTATGTACGGAGCTGCGTCAGAAATATGGCGTCTTTTCAGCCTGAAAACTGGCGCAGCCCTGTTCGCTGTATTTTTAACTAGGAACACTCCAATATTAGGCGCATTACAGAGCTCCCGTGGCACCGTGTTATGCGCCCGAGATTGGAGGGCGTGCTGGAGGTGTGTCGCACTACAACACTAAGATTCGACACATTTTATAGCTTCAGTACAGCAAGTCCAGGCGCATTACTGCTGGAACAGGTAGAGCACTTTAAAAGTTGTTTACCTGAGCCTCAATTGTCACTTTGTAGCTAGAAAGCGCTAAATCTATGACCCGCAGTAGAACAGGTTCATAGATTCCGCCGCATTCTACACTTCTAACGGGCGCAAATAGAATGGCGCCTGGGCGCCAAAATTGATGCATGTCGCCCTTAGTATCAGTGTCAAATTACTATTGATACCACGGGGTTATGACACGGTCTTAATTGTGGTAATGGACTCTCCAACAGTCTTTAAAGAGATTGGAGCTAGTTTCCAAATACCACCATAAGCCACTTCCTCCAATTAGTTTGTTAGCGGGAAGCGTGGAGAGCATCACTGGCTTTGGAGAGCCCATTGATGTTATTGGGAACTGTAATACTTCTGTTCCCCCTCTGGAGGTGCTCTGTTGAAATTGCACACTCGCTGCTAAATTTCCCTGCAGATTATAGATGATAACTCAGGGTCCAGGCTGCAAATTTTCATCAGGGAATTATATGCATGGGACAACCCCTTTCCTTTTTCATCCACTGACAAATAAATGAAATGGTAGAAAAACCCTCCAAAGTACAATCTAGTTATGGAATAGAGGCTGCTAAACACTGGGGGCAACGTTTTTTTACATGTGAATCCCTTTACCTTCCTACCATGTAAAGGCAGTGCTGTTGGGTTTACTCATTAAAGTCATTTATGGCATGTTGAGCAGTCTTGATTGGAGGGTCTGATCTGAGGCTCGTGCCCATTAGACATTCATGACCCATTGATGGGATATGAGGGTTATGCCCATTAGATCTACCCATTGATGGGATTGAGGTTTGCCCATTAGAATTCATGACCAGATAGGATTGAGGCTCAGCCCATTAGACATTCATGACCCATTGATGGGATATGAGGCTTATGCCCATTAGACATTCATGACCCATTGAGAGGATATGAGGCTTATGCCCATTAGACATTCATGACCCATTGATAGGATATGAGGCTCATGCCCATTAGACATTCATGACCTATTGACGGGATATGCCATGAAAGTCTTGATTGGCAAGTCTAATGGGCATGAGCCTCAGATTAGACCCTCCAATCAAGAATTTCATGGCATATCTCATATAGGTCATAAATGTCTTATGGGCACGAGTCTCGGATCAGACGTTCACGACCTATTGATAGGATATGCCATGAAAGTCTTGATTGGTAGGTCTGATCTGAGGCTCGTGCCCATTAGATCGGCCAGTCAAGACTTTCATGGCATATCCCGTCAATGGGTCACGAGTGTCTAATGGGCATAAGTCTCGGATCAAACATTCACGACCTATTGATAGGATGTGCCATGAAAGTGTTGATTGGAGGGTCTAATCTGAGGCTCGTGCCCATTAGATGTTCTTGACCCATTAATAGGATATGAGGTTCGTACCCATTCAACTTGCCAATCAAGACTTTCATGGCACATCCTATCAATAGGTCGTGAATGTTTGATCTGACACTCATGCCCATTAGACATTCATGACCCATTGACGGGATATGCCATGAAAGTATTGACTGGCGAGTCTGATCTGAGACTCGTGCCCATTAGATCGGCCAGTCAAGACTTTCATGGCATTTCCCGTCAATGGGTCATGAATGTCTAATGGGCATGAGTGTCGGATCAAACATTCACGACCTATTGATGGAATATGCCATGAAAGTTGTTGATTGCAAGTTGAGCATGGGTACGACCTCATATCCTGAATTAATGGGTCAGAAAATCTATGGGCACGGCCGTCAGATTAGACCCTCCAATCAACACTTTCATGCAATCAAACATTCACACTAATTGATCGGAATGTAATTGATTCGACTACCTTGCCATTAAGACCATTCATGAACCATTGGTAGGGAAAATTGCCATGAAAGTCTTATATTGGGCCGATGCTAATGGGCACGGGGCCTCGATCAGACATTCACGACCTATTGATAGGATATGCCATGAAAGTCTTGATTGGAGGGTCTAATCTGAGGCTTGTGCCCATTAGACGTTCATGACCTATTG
Source organism: Phyllomedusa bahiana (assembly GCA_025379985.1). Lineage (NCBI taxonomy): Eukaryota > Metazoa > Chordata > Amphibia > Anura > Hylidae > Phyllomedusa > Phyllomedusa bahiana. Next base: position 127,573 of record JAODAL010005796.1, on the reverse strand, counting down.
ATGGAATATGCCATGAAATCTTGATTGAAGGTCCTCGTCTCAAACTGGTACCCTTTGAAGACATTTATGGTATATTAATAGGATATGCTATAAAAGTCTAGATTGGGGGCTCATCATAGACCAATCGGCTGCTCCTGGTTGTAAGTTGACCCCCGCTGCCATGAGTCAGGCTCGACTGATTAGTCAATGATACACGAAGACCCCGGCAACTCTTTTATATATAGCTCCTTCTTTCTGGGCGTCTTCATGCCTACACTTTACCTCTGTGTGTGCTCTGTACTGCAGTCAGAGGTCAAGCAGCAAATCCCTCACCAGCCGTCCTCCTAGAGAAGCCCCATAACTAGTCCAATATGACATGCGACCATAGAGAAGCATCACATTACAGGCCCCAAAGCCCAGGTCTCCTCCTCCTTTCCCTGTCATCGGAGCCCTGATTTGTCTCTCTCTCCGCCATTGTCATGGAATAATTGAATACCCAGGTTAGATGGGGAGCAAACAAACCACACACAAAAAAAAAACAAAAAAACCCCTTCTGTATCCTTCAAGGTACAACACCGAAGACCACGGGGGAAGTCAAGCAGAAGGTCTTCCAAGAGCTGCCAAAGAGGAGATCAAGATCAAGAAGTAATTGAAATTCATGTTGTCTGCTCGTCTCTGATAATTGCTCCAGAGTAAATTCATGGATTTTTTTTTTTTATTTTTTTTTTGAATTTTAAGAGTGTAGAGATGGGTTTTGTCTTTAATTTTTTATTTTATTTTTTCTCTTCCCCCTCCCCTTTAAAACTAAACAAAAACCACAACTGCATGTAATTTTCATCATAAAGTTGCAGAGTTTGGTGCATTTATATCAATATGTTACCCCCTAGACTTGGGCCCCTTGTTTTCTGTCCGGCTAGATATGAAGCGGCGCCCTGTGCCGAGGAGCTCGTCACCTCCGAGGCGCGGGCCGCTGGCATCTGTGTTTCTATGAGAGGACATAAACATGTGCTTTACCGTCATACGGCTTCCATACGAAGACTGCTTGTAAATATCTTTTTATCGTGGTTCTGATCCCCCCCCCTTCATTGTGCAGTCACACATTGTATCCGCCCATCAGTAACGGCACAGTGCTCCTCCTTATACTTAATGGTCACCCCTCTCCATCCTAATAAACGAGTCATTTCATCTGTTTTCTACATGGAGTAACTATAGTGGTGTTGCAACTTGCTAGCTTTGTCAGAGATACAAAGTTCCTTCTCCCTTTTTTTTTTTTTTTTTTTTTAGTTTTATTTTTTTTAAATTTTTTTTTTGTATTTTTTTGTAAATTTTTTTTTTTGTGTGACCTCCAAAGCCTGAGGCACCCACTTCTGGTGTATTATCGAAGTCGCATGTTACCGAATCATGCTAACACAGTGATGATGGAAGGAAAACTGTCATTATTTATATGCTGTGCGTCCTATGCTTTCAATTTCTTAAGGTAAATGGGTAACATTAGCCAGCAATAAATAAAACAATTGACCTTTTACTTGGCGTTGGTTACGTCCTGTCTTTGTGCACACTACACATACATACAAGGGTCACGGCGATTCCGAAAAAGGGGATATACCACAGCACTAGATGAACCTAAGCTGTAGAGCTCCACCTATAGATGTCTGTGGGGCTGTAAATTACCTCCATATGGTGTATACAGGCAGTCCCCGTGTTACAAACGGGATAGGGATTGTAGGTGTGCTCTTAAGCTGAATTTGTAGGTAAGTCAGAACAGGTATATTTATTACATCTAACTAAGCACAAATTTTAATTATTTTTTTTTAGTTTTTGATGCAGGGAAGGGTTTTTACATTTGGTTTGCGGTCTGTGCCCTTTTTAAGAAGATTTTACCTAATTTTCACCTCATGTGATGCTTTGGCATGTTGGAACTTGGCGGTTCACAGCTACTATCTGCTGTGGAACATGGAACTACAAGTGCCAGCATGCACCATAAGTCTCTGTTTGTATCTAGGGGACAGATGTAAGTCAGAACGGTGTAACTTGGGGGCTGCCTGAATATAGCATAATGTTCCAATACTGCATGGCATGGGTAATAGCACATTGTGTGGCTGGTGTGATGCAACCTGGGGCAGAGGAGCCGTATGGGATAGAAGGGTGTCTTTTGGTGGTAATTCATCTAGTGGTATGGTTTTACCTTTGGTGTGTTATATGGGTTTCACACCACATTTATGGCATATTGATAGAATATGCTATCTCTAAAGGGCTGTTCCTATTCCCCCGATAGACTTTGGCATATTTCTAGGATATGCCATCAAAGCCTAATAGGTCCGGGTCCCACCTCCGAGACCTTCATCTGTCTCGTGAACGAACCTCCAAGAGTGTCGGCTCAGAATGGAGAGCTGGTTGCGCTTGTGCACGACTCTCCATTCAGTTCTATGGAGTAAAGGTGACGGCTGCATTCGGCTTTAAAGGGGTTGTCTCACTACAAGGATTGCTGCTTTTTATGTTAAAGATCTTGCAAAAACAAGTCATTTTATAATATATGTCCATTAACAGTGTCCTACCTCTTCCTAAATATCCCCTCTTGTATGGGCTGCACAGCTCCTCAGGTCGCTATAGCTACAGACCTGTTTGATCTCTCCTGATAGGCTGCCAGCACTGGTTGCTATAGTTACAGACCTGTTCAGTCTCTCCTGATAGGCTGCCAGCACTGGTTGTTATAGCTACAGACCTGTTTGCTTTCTCCTGATAGGCTGCCAGCACTGGTTGTTATAGCTACAGACCTGGCTTCTACTGAAGCCTAGTAGAAGCCAGAAAACACACCCCTGAATGCAAAATTAAACCAAGAAAATAGAACCGAGGTCAGATGAATCAATGTAGCGAGACAACCCCTTTAATTGAAATTCCCATAGAACCGAATGGAGAGTTGGGCACAAGCGCAACCAGCTCTTTGTTGTGAGCTGACGCTTCGGGGCACCTCTGAGATAGGTGCAGGCCCCACCCCTTTGGCCACTGTTGGTAGCGCTCAGGGGTCACCTGAAAGCCAGATTATATACTTTTATATGTTTCCTGGTTTCTACCCAGTGAATGTATCCACATCCAACATTAGCCAGAGGGGCACAGCACCAGCAATTAGTGGAGATTTTACTGGCATTTCTTACTGACCTGCCATAAATGGGAAGGATCGGGTCTGTTCACACACGGCACATCGGTTCTAGAAGTTACTGCGACTGAAAATCCTTTTTCACCGGACTGTATTTCGGGAAACCTTACTCAGATGAACATGGGGTGGCTGAAATCTGCTGCTTGTGAATTCACCCTTAATAGAAACGTGCCAGGTGGTTTATGCTGCCCTCTCTGAGGGTAGGATACTACATAGGGAGAAAAGAGGAGCTCTGTCCTATAGGTTAATAAAATCTGGAGCTGGATTTGGGAGTAATAGCCATATGTGGAATTTTAGTATATTTCTTGATTGTAATATAATTAGTTACTCTGCATTCCTGTCCTTTATGGTATTCTCTTTTCTTCCCATGTAAAATTCTTTAAAATTCATAAAGAAAAAGGAAAACAAAAAAAAAAAGGGTTAAAAGTAGAGTAAATCCTGACCGATCTGCTAGGAGACAGGTCCTGCTTATCCTGCCCACATCCAGTGTTTTTTCCCTTGTATAGTTGTGTGTACAGAGCAAATGGGCAATCGCTGTATGTGGACAGGGTAAGAAGTACTTTCATTGTCATTCCTAGGACTTTACTCAGCTATTTTACATAGAAACTCTGCTCCAAATCATATCACTCTGCATATCACAGAGCTCAGCTTCTCCTCATCATATATCACAGAGGTCGCTTTTCTCCTCTATCATAAACCCCAATATCCCAAGGGCCCGCTCCTCTCCCTCTAAAACTATAACCCATATTCACAGAGCTCAGATTCCTCCCCTATCAATAACACTAATATCACAGAGCTCACTTTCTCTCCTCTATCATATATAACTAGCTGGCTTCTTCCCCTTTTCAAGTCACAAGCTCACTTCTCTCCCCTTTTCATAGATCACAGAGCTCCCCTTCCTCCTCTTCATAGATAAGCTCAGCTTCTCTCCTCATCTATAAACCCAAACTCAGCTTCTCTCCCTCTATCTATAACCCCCTATAATCCCAGACTCAGCCCTCTCCGACATATAAACCCTATATATCACAAGCCACTCCCTCCCTCTTATATAACCCTATATATCACAGACTCAGCTTCTCTCCTCATCATTAACCCTATATATCACAAGCTCACTTCTCTCCTCGATTGTATAACCCTATATATGACAGAGCTCAGCTTCTCTCCCTCTATCATATAACCCTATATATCACAGAGCTCCGCTTCTCTCCCTCTATCATATAACCCTATATATCACAGAGCTCAGCTTCTCTCCTCTATTCCTCTATCATATAACGCTATATATCACAGCACTCAGCTTCTCTCCCTCTATCATATAACCCTATATATCACAGAGCTCTGCTTCTCTCCAGAAATCAAATAAACATATATATAACACAGCTCAGCTGCTCTCCTCTATTCTCTATCATATAAACGCTATATATCACACCCGCTCAGCTTCTCCCCCTCTATCATATAACCCTATATATCAAAAGAGCTCAAGCTTCTCTCCCTCTATATATAACCCTATATATCACAGAGCTCACTTCTCTCCTCTAAAAATAACCCTATATATCACAGAGCACAGCTTCTCTCCCTCTATCACATAACCCTATATATCACAGAGCTCCGCTTCTCTCCTCTATACCTCTATCATATAACCCTATATATCACAGCGCTCTGCTTCGCTCCCTCTATCATATAAATATAATATCACAAGAGCTCAGCTTCTCTCCCTATATCATATAACCCTATATATCACAGAGCTCAGCTCCTCCCCTCTCATATAACCCTATATATCACAGAGCTCAGCTTCTCTCCTCTCATATACCCCTATATATCACAGCTCAGCTTCTCTCCACTATTCCTCTATCATATAACCCTATATATCACAGAGCTCAGCTTCTCTCCTCTATTACATCCTGTTCCCTGACAGGGCAGCATATATTACCTGACGGGTTTGCTTTAAGCGTTAGAGCGCTGGGACTGCTGTGTTTCCCACATGTGCTGCTGTGTTTCTTTCGACATATATGCAGATTGCTCTATTGCATTACATCTGGCTTAGAAATGTAAGTAAATGTTCTAGAAGGGCTGGAGAGGTGAAGCCTATCATATTCCTGGGTTTTTTCATACACATTTCACAACCTCCCCCCCTAAAGGTAGATTGCATGGAAATACACGAAACCACATAGAGGCGGAGAGCAAAGCCCCCGAAGAAGAAGCCGCTCCCAGGAAAAGACTCCGGACCCAAAATCAAAAGGTAACGTCTTTCCATGTGTCGTAGTCTTCTACTAACAACGTAGCTGAGGCCTAGATCTAACCCTGCAGCCAACTATCCAGATTATTGCCTGATGCTCTGCAGTCATTCGAGGAGGGCAGGGGGGCTGAACATTGAGACTTGGTAGAAATTTGTGCACATGATGCTTTGGCAAAATCAGCAGCTGAAGGAACAACTTCTCGCTTGGCTTGGTATACAAAGGGAGTCTGGGAAAGGCAATTGCATTCCCTTATGAAATATAGGAGTGACCTTTGCAATTTGCTTAACGCAAACAGTGTATTGTGCGTTAACCCTGTCATAAGACACCTCCATGCTCTCTGCTAGACCGGAGATCCCACAAACCATCTCTAGCTTACGTGCAGATTTTAAAGGGACACTACCTTCACGGCAGACATCCTATTTAACACTATAAGGTGCGTCTGCTGCAGCCAAAAGGCATGTTGGATCCGATTGACGCAGCGCTTTTGGATGAGATTTTTGGATCCAAAACGGCGTGTGAACATAGCCTAAGTGTGATCAGCAGGACTTGATAATTGTGAAGAAGACTGGAAACCACCCCCCCAGTGCAGGAAAAGACCCTACATTTTAGGGTATGTTCACACAGCTGATTTTGATGTTGTTCTTGGTATTGTTTTTTTGGAGCGTTTCCGCACCCAAAACAGCCTCCAAAACGCCCCCCGTTCGTTTTCATTGATTCCTATGTAAATCAGCGCTGTAGTTCACACACTGCAAGATTTTAACGCGTGTTTTCCGCTCTTCCTTGGAGGCTGAAGAAATAATTTTTTCTTTCCTGCTGAAAAATCCCCATGAAAAAAGAAGGCTTCAAATCCTCAACGTTTTTTTTAAAACATTTTTTAGTGCAGTTTTTTTTTTCCCGGCAAAAATTTTTATGGGTGATTCAGAAAAAAAAACAATGTTTTGGGAAAAACCCATCCAAAAAGGCTCCCCCCCTTTTAAAGAAGCTGCATTGAAGCGCTTTTCAAATGAGGTTTTGACGCTATTTGAAAACCCGAACATTCGGCGTTCGAGTCAGCCGTGTGAACTTATTCTTACCCTTTCACTACGCTCCGCATGGGGGCTACTGATCTAGTTTAATCTTCATCTTGGCATGTCCAAAGAACAATAGAGCAATCATTGTCATTGTTACCTTCCAATTGCAATAAGACTACATGCAGCTAAACAGTAACTACAGTAAAGTAAGATTGGTCTCCCCTGCCATTCAGGAAATTGATCTTTGTCACTGCTAGAGAAGGGGGAAGACTGTCATTTTTAATTGCATAGGACTGCCGAAATTAAAAACAAAAAAAAAACATTTTCCAGGAATATTGGTTTTGTCAAAAAAATCCCCCTTTTTGATGAGTGTCACTTCTTAAACACCATAGCATGCAATTATAAGGGACTTTTTTGTACATAAAATCAACTTTACTCTATTTGCATGCAAAGCAACACAGAAAATCTTGCTGTTAGTTAGGACAAAACATCACGGCTTTCTCCTGTAATCTCCCATAATGCACTGCACTGGAACCCAAAACCCAAAAAAGTAAATTAAGCTTTAAGTAAAAAACAGGGGCAAACGTAACCATCAATCAACGGACCAAACATTCCAGGGCTTCATCTGTTCATCACTGCGGAAACCCGGGCATGGGAGCCCTATTTCCCCATACATGTTTTCCCTAATATTTAAGGGTATTTTCACGAAGTTGGACCCATTTAGATGCTTTTGGATCCGTGTTCCACACCCTAAACGCCCCAAAAAACCTTTGAACAATGACATGTGATTTACATCTTTTCAATTCAAAAAACGCATCAGCGTTCAGATGAGTGATCACCGCTGCGTATTTACTTGCGTCTTTCTGATCTCTTCAAAGAATTGTCCTGTCCGTTCTTGATCCATTTGACGCAGCAGACTCCCTATTTAAAACTATAGGGTGCGTTACTGCTGCAGCCAAACACCAGCTGCATTTTGGAGCGATTTATGCGCATTTTTAAATTTAATTTTCGGATTAAAATGGATCCAACACGCCTTGTGAACATCCCCTAATAATTAGTCCAGCCTCTACTGCTGCGTGCGTTGCAATATAGCTGCAAGCTTAAAAAAAAAAAAAAAAAAAAAAAAAAAAAGTGTATGCATCTCCTACTAGCTGGAAGAACGCTTATCCCTGTTTGTAGCATATATTTATAAGCTACTAATCCTATCTCATTTAATTTTTTGTGTGGGTTTAAGATGTGCTTAAAATGGCATTAAAAATGCATGCACTAAATTTGCATGCATTTAAAAAAAAATCTTTTTTTTATGAACTCGCATTCAATAAAGTTTTCCCCCCAAAAAGGAATCTGTAAATGCATTTTTTTTTTTTTTTAGATGCATTTTTTTCATGAACTCGCATTCGGTAAGAGTTTCTCTGAGGGATTCCAAATTTGAGTTCGTTATAAAACACATGTTTTCGTGACTGGGTTTCCACATTGCGTTTCTTTAATGCCCCAACATTTTTTTTTTTTTTTTTTTAAACTGTTTGTTTGTTTTTAAAACCCACTACAAGTGCCGTTTTAGCGTAACCCAAATTTAACATCTGATCAAAGTTTGATTTAAAAAAAAAGGAACAAACTTGCATCCTCAGGCTGGGTCCACATATTGCATTTATGAACGGCAGCCCAAATTTTTTTTTTTTTTTTTTTTTTTTTATCTAATCTATATTTTACTTGTTTTCCAAATCAGTCCATTGCAAAATACCTGCTTTTAAAAGGGAAAAAATGGGGGATGGGAGGGGGGGGGAATTTTTTTTTTTGGGAGGGAAAGGGGGGCATTTTTTGCTCCCTTTTTTTAAAAAAAAAAAATTCATTTGTTTCCTATATGCAATACACAAGAAAAACCGATGCAGTAATATAGTGTGTGAAGTCAGCCCTGAAACCATAGTTTTTTTGGGTATGCAAAAAAGGATCTGGGTTCTGGCACCTCCAGCGATCGGCTGATTGAAGGGGTGGCAGTGTTCCAGCAAGTGCTGTGGCCTTTTCCTTGTTTACCAGGTTACAGTGCCAAGCACTGTATAGTGGCTGTACTTGGTACTGCAGCTAAACAGTAAAGAGGTTGCAGCTCCTGCTTGATGGTTGTGACGGTGCTGGGAGTTGGACTCCTACTAGTAATATTGATGACCAAAGGCATGGTGCGCCCCATTAAAGGACTACTTGAGTCGTCCCCCCTCCACACACACACATTTTTTCTCTATTTGGTTCATTAGAAATTGCTCCAGGGTGCACAGTAGTGCCAGTCATTTTTCTTACCAGCAGATGAATACAGGGTTTCTCACTGCTGCTACCGGGTCATGTGAGTTGCTGCGTGGTTCTGTGACCTGGAAGGGACTCTAGCCCTATAGGGGGGTTCAGAGTCATTTTTCTAAAAATCAATAGACAACTATACTTCCTGTCAGCATCAAAAGTTCACTGTCTTTTAGCCAATCAGAGTGCAGGTCAGGTGACCTAACAGACTGTCGCATCAGCTAGAAATCCTGTATGCAGCTGCAGGTAAGCAAAATTACTGGTACTACAGGCTACCTGGGAGCAATTTCCAGAAACAAAAAAAAAAAACCTGGAGTGACAAGGGCATAGCCAAATTTTATAAATGAGGTCTCTTGCAGATGGAATACTGCAGTACATTAACATCATTTAGGATGGGGGATATCCTGCTGAGCTCCAGGTAGATTAGATGGACTGACCGGGTGAAGCCTCTGGTACATTGGAGCAGGTGAATACACCCAGCAAGGAGCAAATGAAGTTCCTCGTGAGCACATTAGGCAAAATCTAAACGGGTGCAAGGAAAAATGTGAAGCGGTCACCTCCGACAAGAAGCTGGAATCTGCTGTGGGCAACTTGTACACTTCTGTGCAATCTTTAGTAATAGTTCCAGGTGTCATCACATCTGTAATCCAGGGCTGCAGTGTAGTTTTCTCTTCTCGGTCTATGCATAGACGCTCCAGAGCCCCAGTAATCCTCTCCAGATGTGAGCCCTACTTACACCTAAACCTGAAACCTCTTAAAGGGGGTCTCCAGGATGAGGAAAAGGGCGCTGCTTTCTTCCAGGAACAGGAACTCTCTGGTCTCCAGTCCTACAGCTGCTCCTCATTCCCTGTAGTGTGGGCAATGAGGAAAGCCGCCGCTGTGTATTTTATTAGTACGGCAGCGATGAGCCGCGCAGTCCCCTCTCAGACGTCTGGCTCCATCTGATGCACAGACACGAGCCGGCACACGGTGCTGCAGCCGGACAGCGTCAGATCACTTCCTGTGCTCACATGGCATGCGTAGCCTTTGCTGGAAGGCTGCTTTGTTGCAGGTTTTCCACTAGATGTCAGCCTCGGATAGGTATTCTGTAGAACTGAGCAGTATATTCCTGTATTGCCCTCCCTCTCCTCTAATTTGCATGTAATAAACCTCATCTCAGGCTCATTGTGCGCTTGTTCCATGCACATTTGGATTATACGGGAACACCTCGGCCGAGCACTGCAGAATAGGCTTTTGTGTAAAAATATTCGTCAGCCGTCTGCTTCTTCGACTGTACGGTTTTTATTTTAGGGATCTCCTTTTACTTGTATGTATTACTGTCTTTTTTTGATTTTTCCTTTTTCTTTTAACTGTAGCAAGTGGAAAGCAGTCATGAAAAGTCCACCAAGCACTGTAGAGGCAGAGAAAGCGCCCCGGTTAAGTCCCAGACAGGTAACACAAATCCACAAGTTCAAGTCTTTATAGTCCAGACCTTTTTTTTTTTTTTTTCTTTTTCTTTTTTTTTTTATTACTAATGTGGAGCCCGTAGCCCAACTGTCCAGCCAAAATATCTTCACTGGCACTCACCAGAAATTATATTTGCAAAAACAGATTTTACGTTAACATTAAAAAAAAAAATAATAATAATTTATTTCAACATAATGTACATGATCCGGGTGAATCTGTATATGGCAATATCTTGATTATTACTTTATAAAGAATCCTTCCCACAAACGATGACCTCTCATCCACGAGTCAAGAGCGGTTCCACCCAGATCATGTACATGATGTTGAAATAAAATCTTTTTTCACAGATAGAATTTTTGGCGAGTGCTGCTGAAGATAATTTAGGTAACACGAATTCTCGAATTAATACAGAGACATCTTTGCAATGTGACACCTCTAAAAAGGAGTGATGACCTCTCCTGCTAGATCTGTTTTTGTAAAAACTTGTGATTCCTGTAAAATAACAATTCTGGAGCATCCTCTTTATAAGGCAGGGTTCACACGGCAGTAATTGCGGGACGTATTTCGCCGTGTGTACGGGAACGGGGGGGGGGTCGGCAGCTCGCTGGCCCCATAGACATTCATTATTCTCTGCGCGTATACGCCGTGAATAATTTACATATCACGTTCTCCCTGCTTGCACAATACGGCGAGCAGGGAGAAAGTGACATGTCATTTATTCACGGCGTATATGCTTCCTTATATGTGTAAGGCAGGGTTCACACGGCAATAATTCCGGGACGTATTTCACCCCCGCAATTACGCCGTGTGTACGGTGGGGCCCAATAGACATGCATTATTCTCGGCGCGTATACGCCGTAAATAATTGACCTGTCACTTATCTCCCTGCTCGTCGTATTGTTCGCCCAGGGAGAGGAGACGTAATCCATAGTTCTCTATGAGAGCTGTGGATTACCGTAATGACGGGGACGTATCTCGCCCCGTATTTGAGCGCAGTACGGCGTGAAATACGGGGCGAGATACGTCCCATTTTAAGCTGTGTGAACATAGCCTAACTGTGTTGTGCGGTTCCTCTGTTATTCATCAAAGAAATGTATTACTGAGTCTGTCAAGTGGGCGTTAAAATTCCAGTTTTTCAAGGGGACGTGTCCCTGCACACACACCAACTCTGCCACGACTGATTGCACAATGTTACACTGTGCAGGGATACACCCCTTAGGGTATGTTCACACGACGTACTTCGGCGCGTGTCACTCGGGAGCTCGCGCTAATATGCGCCTACTCCCATGGCGCGCGGGGGAGGGGGGGGGGGGCAGCAGCCCACCGGCACCATTGACATTCCTTACTCACGGCGCGTATGCGCTTCAAGTAATTGATAGGTCACTTATCTCCCTGCGCTTACAATACAATCTTATTGTACGAGCGGGGAGAGGAGGTGTAATCCATAGTTCTCTGAGACCTATGGATTACCGTAATTTCGGCGCGCATCTCGCCCGTATTAAAGCGCAAATACACGGCGAAGTGCATGCTGAAATTACCCCGTTTGAACATAGCCTGAGTGCTAACACCCAGCTGACAGATTGGTAATGAATTTCTAGGAATAGTAACAGGAACAGCACAACACAGAGATATAAGAGAAGAGGCTCCAGAATTGTTGTTTCTCAGGGAACACAAGGATTTACTAAAGCAGACCGGTCAGAAGAAGTCACAGGGGCTCTCTAAAGTGCTTATCCCACAATTAACATTTATCACCTATCCTGATAATGGTTGAGACTCCACTGGTCACTAAAAGGGGGGGCCTGAATCCCGTTTGAATGGAGCGGCAAAGAAGATACCCTATTTCCCCGAAAATAAGACCTGGTGCATTTTTTAATGCAATTCAGAGCTTGGCTGCTGCTGCTGATGTTTGTGATGAAATCACTACAGTATATTCATACAGGTTGATGTTTTGTTCAACAATAAATGTGAATTATTATTCATAGCAAAAAAAAAAAAAAATCCCCTAAAAAGAAGTCTTAGCTCGTCTCTAGGAGCAAAAATTAATATAAGACAGTCTTATTTTCGGGGAAACAGGGTACATGATCACTATTCTGTTAAAACGCTATTTCATTGCACAGGTGCGGTGAGTAAGAGCTGGAGACTCGGGCCCTTGTGTCAGTGATTGGTAGGATCATCAGTGATTAGACATCACCTATACATGGATGATAAATGTCTGTTGGGGCAAAAACCCCTCTAAGAGCCTTTTACACAACTTAGGGCTTTACCAATCATTGTCCCTTGTTAAAGAGAACCTGTCACATAGGTTAGGTCCCCCTTGCTGAGGGCAGCACACGCTAGTGTCAGACCTGCTGTTTCCAGCGCTGTGCCCCTTATTCTGTAAGATGCTGGAGTTTTCGTGTATTTAATGCTCAAATCTGCAGTTGTCAGCCAGAAGAGTCATTCGAAGAGTCCTTAAGAGTGTCAGTTTTTTTCAAACCCGACCAATCAGAGGCTAGCCCCGCCCACCTCAACTGACACACCTATTACTGTGAATAGGTAGAAACAGGTGAATAACTGTCAGTGGGCGGAGCTAGCCTTTGGTGGGAGGGCTAAAAACCTGCTCATGAATAAGATTTAAGGGGTAAATGCTCTAAAACTCCAGCATCTTACAGAATAAGGGACACAGAGCTGGGAACAGCAGGTCTGACACTAGCTTGTGCTGTCCTCAGCCAGGGGGCATAACCTATGTGACAGGTTCCCTTTAAAAGCCCTTTAAACCGTGATCTTGTAGGCTGAAGTAAGCCTCCTTGTACATTTTACAAGTGTGCCACCAGCTCCCCAAATACCCAGCAAATGTGCCCCATTACAGGGCAATTGTAGTGCTAGATTTGTTAATGATTATATACTCCAGGATTTGGCTCACGCTGTTTTATGTCCCCTCCACCCCTGCTTCACTATGTATTTTGATGCACATTTCTCCCTCCAGCAGACAGAAGATTTTTTAGTTGTTTCTTTATACATTGTATGGTTAAGGGCACTGTAAAAAGTTCATCTTGCCCAACAAAAAAAAGCCCCTATATCTGTATAGACATCAAGATAAAAAAAAAGATCGGTCTAGAAAGGCAGAGAGGAAAAGAGCAAAACTCTGAAAATAGATGCGTCATTTAGGAGATGAGTCCTATCAGGATTTATTCAGCTTTTTACTTCTCCTTCTCCAATCATATAACTATATATCACAGAGCTCAGCTCCTCTCCTCTATTATATAACCCTATATATCACACAGCTCAGCTCCTCTCCCTCTGTCATATAACCCTATATATCACAGAGCTCAGCTCCTCTCCTCTATTATATAACCCTATATATCACAGAGCTCAGCTCCTCTCCTCTATTATATAACCCTATATATCACAGAGCTCAGCTCCTCTATTATATAACCCTATATATCACAGAGCTCAGCTCCTCTCCTCTATTATATAACCCTATATATAACTGAGCTCCTCTCCTCTATTATATAACCCTATATATCACAGATCTCAGCTTCTCTCCTCTATCATATAACCCTATATATCCCAGAGCTCAGCTCCTCTCCCCCTATCATATAACCCTATATATCAGAGCTCAGCTCCTCTCCCCCTATCATATAACCCTATATATCACAGAGCTCAGCTTCTCTCCTCTGTCATATAACCCTATATATCAGAGCTCATCTTCTCTCCCCTATCATATAACCCTATATATCACAGAGCTCAGCTCCTCTCCTCTATTATATAACCCTTTATATCCCAGAGCTCAGCGCCTCTCCTCTATAATATAACCCTATATATCAGAGCTCAGCTTCTCTCCTCTATCCTATAACCCTATATATCCCAGAGCTCAGCTTCTCTCCTCTGTTATATAACCCTATATATCAGAGCTCAGCTCCTCTCCTCTATTATATAACCCTATATATCCCAGAGCTCAGCGCCTCTCCACTATAATATAACCCTATATATGAGAGCTCAGCTTCTCTCCCTCGATCATATAACCCTATATATCCCAGAGCTCAGCTTCTCTCCTCTATCATATAACCCTATATATCCCAGAGCTCAGCGCCTCTCCTCTATAATATAACCCTATATATGAGAGCTCAGCTTCTCTCCCTCTATCATATAACCCTATATATCCCAGAGCTCAGCTCCTCTCCTCTATTATATAACCCTATATATCCCAGAGCTCAGCGCCTCTCCTCTATAATATAACCCTATATATGAGAGCTCAGCTTCTCTCCCTTTATCATATAACCCTATATATCCCAGAGCTCAGCTTCTCTCCTCTACCATATAACCCTATATATCAGAGCTCAGCTCCTCTCCCTCTATCATATAACCCTATATATCACAGAGCTCAGCTTCTCTCCATCTATCATATAACCTATATATCACAGAGCTCAGCTTCTCTCCCTCTATCATATAACCCTATATATCAGAGCTCAGCTTCTCTCCCTCGATCATATAACCCTATATATCACAGAGCTCAGCTCCTCTCCCTCTATAATATAACCCTATATAAATAGTACCTTGCTACATGTAGCTGTTCATCCGAAGGATTCCAGCGCTCTAATATTAGCTATAACAGCTCAATTGAGCTATTATAGCTAAAATTAGAGCGCTGGAATCCTTCGGATGAACAGCTACTTGTAGCACGGTACTATTTATCTAATCCTTGGATCTCCTTGTGCGGAAGGAAAAGTGGATCAAAGTGGCCAGCAGCTCTAAAACTGGATATATGTTTACAAATGAGTTGTACCATTATTGAGTACAACTTGCTCAGGTGAGCAGTTCGAACTTTCTACTCTCAATTTTTAACATACGTTATTACACTATTTGTGTGCGCCTTTGTGTCTCCCCATCCCCCTCTTGTCTTTCCTCTTGAGGTTCGACTGCACAAGAAGTACCAATATAACCCTATATATCACAGAGCTCAGCTTCTCTCCTCTATCATATAACCCTATATAATCACAGAGCTCAGCTTCTCTCCCTCTATCATATAACCTTATATATCACAGAGCTCAGCTTCTCTCCCTCTATCATATAACCCTATATATCACAGAGCTCAGCTTCTCTCCTCTATCATATAACCCTATATATCACAGAGCTCAGCTCCTCTCTTCTGTCATATAACCCTATATATCACAGAGCTCAGCTTCTCTCCCTGTCATATAACCCTATATATCACAGAGCTCAGCTTCTCTCCCTCTATCATATAACCTTATATATCACAGAGCTCAGCTTCTCTCCCTGTCATATAACCCTTATATCACAGAGCTCAGCTTCTCTCCCTGTCATATAACCCTTATAACCCTATATATCACAGAGCTCAGCTCCTCTCCCTGTCATATAACCCTATATATCACAGAGCTCAGCTTCTCTCCTGTCATAAAAACCTATATATCACAGAGCTCAACTTCTCTCCCTCTATCATATAACCCTATATATCACAGAGCTCAGCTTCTCTCCCTGTCATATAACCCTATATATCACAGAGCTCAGCTTCTCTCCCTGTCATATAACCCTTATAACCCTATATATCACAGAGCTCAGCTTCTCTCCCTCTATCATATAACCCTATATATCACAGAGCTCAGCTTCTCTCCCTGTCATATAACCCTATATATCACAGAGCTCAGCTTCTCTCCTCTATCATATAACCCTATATATCACAGAGCTCAGCTCCTCTCCCTGTATCATATAACCCTATATATCACAGAGCTCAGCTCTCCTCGATAATATAACCCTATATATCACAGAGCCCAGCTCCTCTCCCTCTATCATATAACCCTATATATCACAGAGCTCAGCTTCTCTCCTCTATCATATAACCCTATATATAACAGAGCTCAGCTTCTCTCCCTCTATCTTATAACCCTATATATCACAGAGCTCAGCTCCTCTCCTCTACCATATAACCCTATATATCACAGAGCTCAGCTTCTCTCCCTGTATCATAACCCTATATATCCGAGATCTCAGCTTCTCTCCTCTACCATATAACCCTATATATCACAGAGCTCAGCTTCTCTTCCTCTATCTAATCCTGCTCTCACCTTTTCAGTGTTACTTTCTCCTGTCCTCACGTTTCAGTGCCGTCAGTAAAGCCTTTGTTTTTGCAGCCGTCCACAACCTTGCCGATGCTTGTAAGCCACTGAAGAAGAGGAACCGCAATTCTGACTTGGCCTCAGTCTCGCTGGCTGTGAGCAAGAGTTCATCTCCTGTGTCTATGATTGAGAACGAGGTACACACGTGTGCAGCTTGTGTTTTATCGATGCAGCTGCCTTGAATTTCTCTTTGTCAATTCTGTAGTGACCACTGTGCAGTAGGCCTTGTGGTCTGTTCATATGTTGGTTTTTCTCATATGACATACCCTAAGACTGATGTTACACAGTACAAAAAAAGAAAAAAAACTGGTAGTCTTTACACAGTATGGACAAATCTGCTGCAAATCCTTGCGAATATCTCCCAAATTTTATTTTGTCGCTTATTGTGGCTCAGATTAACCCCATGGAGTTAATCCATATCTCCGTTTCTTGTTTCTTCATGAAGTTGCAGTGCGGAGGCATGCAAAAATATTTATACCAAGGATTAAAAAAAATCTGCTCCATAGAAGCTACTGCACAGATGCCCATTAAATACAGTGTCCGTACAAAACGAAAAAGAAATGAACGCTCACCGGGAATCTCGGGCTAGCTCTGGGTCCGCTGTAGCTCCATCAACACACGGTGCACTTGGGAATGAACCTCCGGCTGTAGAAGTTCCGCAGATGCAAGGTAATGAGAGAAAATTATTCCAGCACTCATGCTCCGGTTGCTTGATAAACGTATAAAACGCACTTTTATTGAAGAATAAAGATTAAAACAAAGTATAAAATCACAGGATAGCTATGAAATTTACGCGTTTCGAGCTCATTACATGGCTCTTAGTCGTAACAAACACATAGCGCAAAGCACTTCAATATAAACTCCTGCTCACACTAATCAGAGTGGACATCTGTGTGTTAACCCTATCTTGACTCACACTAAAGGGAAAAAATATATGGTGTCTAGGGTAAAGCATATGTTTCACATGACAAGAAATAACAAATATAAACTAGAGTACCTAAAAAGGAAATATAACCTTAAATACCAAAAAAGAAAACAAATCAGTAAAAATATAAAAGATCCGATTTGTAATTCAGCCCTCTTGGATATCTAGTATCCAGAGTGAGTATCCAATAAGCTTCACGGTTAGTAAGACATTTCCTCCAATCACCGCCACGTATCGGTTTGTTAACCCTTTGGCCCTGTTCACACGACGGATATGGCCGCGGGTTCCGACGCGGTTTCCGCGGCCATAACCGCGGCCAAATCGCGCCTAGATTATTAACATGGTTTCCTATGGGAAACCGCGTTAATATTCACACTGCGCGGGTTTTGGCCGCGGCTCCGGGGCTTCGGACAGACCCGCACGTGTGAAGAACTTTCCTGTCAATTCTTGACAAGGAGTGCTCTGCGCGGCGGCCGCGCGGTGCTGCCGCGGGTGTCGCCGTGGGTGGTGCGTGGCTGGGATGCGGCTAGCGCCGCGGCTTGCCCCCCTGCTCTTAATTTGCATAGGGGCAAGCCGCGCCCCAAACTATGCCCCTCCCGCGGCGAGGCCACGCCCACCGCCCGCGCCGCAAACCCGTGTCGGGAGCCGCGGCTAAATCCGTTGTGTGAACGAGGCCTTTCAATGGCTCTCACTCTAAAGTGTTCCAGACTGCCGGTATGTATCTCCTTAAAGTGTTTAGAGGCACCTGATAAGTTATGTGAATTATCATTTTTAATATCATAAATGTGCTCTCTTATCCTTATATGTAAGCTCCTAGTTTATTCTTCAATAAAAGTGCGTTTTATACGTTTATCAAGAAACCGGAGCACGAGTGCTGGAATCATTTTCTCTCATTACATTAAATACAGTTTTCTGCTTTACAGCACAAACGTGTGGGTGGAATACACTTTATTTTGTGCACTGAAATTCACTGTGGGAACAGAGCCTTAGGCTGGGTTTATACTGCAATATTTTGTCATGTGCTTGTCATGGTGCAATTGTAGCAACCTTAACATTAACCTGTGGATTTGGAACCGCCGCAGTCATCTTAGACTGATCGCAAGGTCGCTTGTGACCAGGTTTCCCTAAGGGAATTATTGAGGTTGAGCAAACATATGAAAAATGCACAGTCCACCCGGTGGTTGTTGTTTTCTGCATGCTACCTTACATAGCGCATAATGGTATGTTCACACGGCTTATTGCGGCGCGTATGGTGCGCGCCTCAGTACGCCGGGTGTTTTGGAACGATGCACTGATCAGCGCGTAATTCCAAAGCGCGGTCTCCTGCCGCCTCTGGATCATCCAGATGGTCATTGGGGAGCTTCACATGGGCTTGGACATGTGCTGGTGTGAGCAGTGGGATGTTGCGTGCCCTGCAGGATTTTAATCCATGATGGCGTAGTATGCTACTAACGGTAATCTATGAGACTTTGGCCCCAGCTCTATTCAGGTCAGTGACCAGGTCCTCCCATGTAGTCCTGGGCTGATTCCTGACCTTCCTCAGAATTGGCCTTAACCCATGAGGCGAGATCTTGCATGGAGCCTCAGACCGAGGAAGATTGACAGTCATCTGTGTTTTAGCTCTTTGATCTTGGCCATGGTGGAGAGGTTGGAGTGTGATTGGCCATGATGGGGAGAGGTTGGAATGTGATTGGACTCATTAGCTATATAACAGACACCTGTCCACACACAAACAGGTGCAATTAGTACAGATTATGAGTACAGAGTAGGAGGGATTCTTAGGCCGTGTTCACACGGCTTATTCCCGACGGATTTGTGAGCCGTATTGAGCTCACAAATCCGCCGTGAATAAGGGCGGGGCCGAGCGCGGCGGGCGCCGCTTCCGGCCCCATAGACAATGCATTTTTTTACGGCGCATACGCGCCGTAAAAAATTTGGCATGTCGCTTTCCCCCCCCCACGGCGGATTCGCCGAGCGGGGAGGAGCGACGGAATCCACTGTTCTCTGAGAGCAGTGGATTACCGTAATTACTGCGACGGATTGCCGCCGTACTGAAGCGCAAATCCGGCGCGGAATACGGCGCCAATCCGCGGGAAAATAAGCCGTGTGAACGAGGCCCTAGGGTGCTTTCACACAGTGCGTTTTTGGTGCGTTTTTCAATGTGTTTTTTGTGCAGGAAGGCACAGCAATTAATGCTGTACATTGCAAACACAAAAGTCGTGGTAATTACCACGATTTTACTGCAAATTTATCGCGATTTTTGTGCAGCAATGTACAGCATTAATTACTCCGCCTTCCTGCACAAAAAAACGCGTTGAAAAAACGCCTCAAAAACTCACCGTGTGAAAGCACCCTTAGGGTGCTTTCACACAGGGCATTTGTGGTGTGTTTTTGATGATTTTTTTTTTTTTTTGTGCATTAAAGGGGTTGTCTCGCTACAATGATTGGGTTTTAATTTAAAGATCTTTAAAAACAAGCAGCTTTGCAATATATGTTCATTACAAATGTCCTACTGATTTTGAGCTAGCCCTGTTAGTATTACTACATCAGCTTCTCAAATCTCTATAGTATCCTTATCTTACTGGCTGTCAGGTCTGAATGACTCATCACCTTGAAGACAGGTCGGGGCAGAGAGCCCCTCCTGCACAGAATGCTTCTGTAGTGAGGGGGGGGGGGAGGAGGACTCTGGCGTCGTTCCGAGTGCTTGGATTAACCCTGTGTGCCCTGCTTCCTCCTGCTCTCTACACAGATAGATGTACGCAGTGCCCCTGTCTGTTACATAATCATGATAGTTTTGGAACTGTGCTATACTAAGCTAAACAATCAGGGGCAGTGAATATTTCATGTTCCCTGTATTAGGGGGAACATCCTGATATAGAAACACTCCCCTTGTTTTTTGCGGGAGATGGAGACTTGTAAGCTAAGCGGGGGATATAGGAACACATGCCCCCCTCTGCTCTATTAGCACACAGCTTCATTTCCTCTCTACACTCCTAATCAGCCCTCTCCCCCACAGACCTAGCGGGCACACCAGGGTAACTCTGAAGCAAACCCCCCCCCCCCCCTGATAAAGTTACGTATCCCCTGTGTGCTGATGGGGGGGGGGAGGGGGAGCAGAACAGACAGACAAGCTAGCACCCCCTCATTTAAATTTACCCGGGGACACTGACGGGCTGAAAGCTGAAAACAACCCCTTTTAATTGCTGTTCCTTTCTGCACAAAAGAAGCATAAAAAAAGCACACAAAAACTCACCGTGTGAAAGCACCCTTAAAGAAAAACTAATAGGTCTGGTTGGTAGGTGATCAAATACTTATTTAATGCAATAAAATGCAGGTTATTTAAAATCAACAATGTGATTTTTTTCGTTTTTTTTTTTTTTTTTTTTTTAGATCTCTCCAGTTTAATGAACTTATTTTAAAAATTTCTTCCCATTCTTTTTATGGGAAATCCTCCAAAAATTTCCCCTGTTTAAAAATACTTATCTTCCCCCCCTGTACAGTTAAAAATGGACATCAGGTTTTCCATTTTGGTTTTCAACCTTGATCCATTGTTGTGCTTCGGTTACAGGTGTCTGACGAAAGATGAGTCTCCGTCGAAAGTGCCGATGAATTGTTGCTGTGCAAAAAGTCTGAAAAAGGAAGGAAGGAACTTGTGTGCCAGGTAACTCATGACCGCTATATGGTTTCCACCCAGCCAAGTGGTAATATCGTCAAATCTTGGAAACCCTTTGAGGAAGACTGCAAAGTATTTAAAAACAAAACCAATGAAAACTGGTGCCAAAATAATAGTCTAATATTGAGTTTACTTTCCCTTTACAAGAGTAGCTCTTATTCTCTCTACATCAGTGATCTCCAATCTGTGACCGAAACTACAACTCTCAGCATGCCATTATTAGTTTTTCTTGCTGGAAAAAGTTTAAAGACTAGGGGTGACGTGCAAACAGGGCTGCACCAGTTTTCTGGTGTGCTTTAATAGATGTATAAACAATCGTACACCAAAACTTGGCGCATTATGCGCCAAACAGAGAGCTTTTTAATGCGCCACAGATATGCTATGGCATGCAAGGCCCACATATGACATGTTCATACACACTGTTGCATTCTACAGGGTGGGCCATTTATATGGATACACCTAAATAAAATGGGAATGGTTGATATCAACTTCCTGTTTGTAGCACATTAGTATACGGGAAGGGGAAAATTTTAAACAGGATAGACCATGGCACCTTTTTTAAATTGGGCCATTTTGGACCAATTTAAATTTTTTTCCAAGGGGAAAAGGGGGTTCCGTAACACATAAAAACTTCACAAAAAATTCACAAGAAAAACAATGGGTTTGCTTGGGTTTTAACTAAATATATTCTTTTCATGTTGCAATAGTGGTCAAAAGTGGGAGAAAGGGTTGCATTTACAATCCAACACAATGGGGAGCCTTTGAACACATTTTTTAAGGGTCAAAACTTGTAAATCTTATGAAAGAATATAGTTATGTTAAAACCCAAATGCCATTTTTTTTTCTTGTGAAATTTTTCAATAAATTTTTATGTGTTACTACCCCTTTCCCATTGAAAAAATAAAGTTGGATCCCAAAAAGGGGCCAAATTCTAAATGGCCACCATGTTCAACACCCATCTTTTAAAAGTTTTTCCCCTCCCATTACTAATGTGCCACAAAAAAAGTTGAATACCAACCTTTCCCCTTTTATTGAGGGTTTTCCATATAAAGGCCCCCCCCTGTATATTTTTTTAGAACTGACTGTCCCTGCCCAAATTTCTACATGTCGCCCTAGTTATTTTTGGTCATATGTTATCCAAAATTATATGTCAACTCATTTTCAAGATTTTTTGGAAAACTCCATACAAGCTGGGACTGTTTTTTTTTTTAGATGGAAAAATGAATGGTACCGCTTTTGAGCGGCAAGTCCCCTGACCACCACTGGTCCCTTAGAAGCGATGTTATGTTCGTTGCTCTTGTGACAGTGAGCCAGTTACCGATGTCTGTGGTCACTGCTCCTGTACGCCGGGCTAGCTACAGGGGTGCAGCGGTAGCAGTCGCTACCGGGCCCTGCAGCCTGAGGGGGCCCAATAGCCCTCATGCCACATAAGAAAACACCAGTATTGCAGATGGGGCCCCCCAGCTCCCATGCACTATTTCACTTTTTGCACCAGGGCCCAAGAGCTTGAAGTTACGCCTCTGTGTACGGCATGTGATCGCTGAGGCCAGTGATTGGTTCATGGTCACGTGAGCGATGAAGGAGCTGGTGGGAAACTTTGGAGCTCCAACAGCAGCAAGAGAGGAGAGTCCTGCTTAATTAAAAAAAATAAAAAAAAATAAAATAAATAAATTCACCCCATTTTAAGGCAGTCCCAGTAGGTGGGGCATTTACAAAAATCTTGTAATTTTTTTTAAGGGGGTATTCTCATCTCACACTTTGATATCGATAGGATATGCCTTCAAAGAGTGATAGATGCAGTTTCCACCCCAAGACGAAGAGTTGGTCGCACTTAGGCTAGGTTCACACGGCTTAAATGCAGGGCGTAATTACGCCCCGCAATTACGCCACGAGTGCGGGGGGCAGGCACCTCGCCGGCCCATAGACTTTCATTACCAGCAGCGCGCATATGCCACTGGTAATTCACATGTCAATTATCACCCCCGCGGCGTATTCGCCGAGCAGGGAGAGGAGACGCAAGAGAGGCGACTCTATGAGAACTGTGGATTACCGTAATGACTGGGACATATTCCAGCCGTAATTTGCGCACTCCGGCACGTAATTACGGACTGAAATACGTCCCATTTTAAGCCGTGTGAACATAGCCTTACTCTCCACCCTGTTCTATGGGAGTATTGAGTACCACCGAACATCTGCTCATCTGTACTGGGAACTCCCATGGAACAGAATGGAGGGTTGTGCGCAAGTGCAACCTAATCTCCATTCTGAGTTGAGGTTTCAGGGGGGCCATTTTCAGATAGGTGCAGGTCCTGGAGGCAAGACCCGCACCTACCATATTTTGATGGTAAAGTGACCATCAGTGTGAGATGGGAACACCCCTGCTCTACAGTTATCTATTTTCTGTGGTTTCAACATCTGACACCTCCAGAGATCATCTGCTATAACCTAGGGATGTTGCTTATAGTCCTACAAATGTAGTATTACAGGATGGCTATTTGTGATTGGCCGCCTATTTATTATACACATGGACCAGGACCCTGCTCCCTTTACTATAATTGGGCTTAGGCTGGGCACCAGGGGTGAGCCCTTCTATACACTCTAGTAGGACATAGCCTATAGACTTGGGTTACACCTTGCTTTTTTTTTTTTTTTTTTTGCATTATTTTATTTTCTGTGTTTTCTAGCTCTGTGAAAAAGCCGGGATCTCCTCTTATGTGAAGGTCTTTGCTGCTCCGCTTTCCATCTAACTTGTCTCAGGCTCTCAGAAAAGCCAAATGGCCCATTTCAATGTGAAGAATGTACATCAGGTAAGAAGCCGGGGATAAAATCATCCAAGGCGAACACCTTCAGCTCAGAGATCATAAGCAATAGCAGAAATATGTTTTAACAATTTCCTAGTTCTGAAGAACACTGAAGCCTTCTCACTGCATTGATGTAGGAGATAACACGGCAGAATAAATCAGGCGGCATTTAGTAAAAAATGCTTCTCCAACACGTGCTTATTTTCTGCAAAATATCATCCAGATTTTAGGACATTCAAAGCATAACAATTATTGATCATTTGAATACAGTGTAAAAGTTTAAGCATGTTACCTACTCACCATTTGGTTTTGCTAGTCAACTTTTATAGAGGTTTGCCATCAGTCTTAACTGGAGATGAGCGAGCACTAAAAAATTCGAGCCGAACCCCATTAAAGTCAATGGGCTTGGCTCGGGTTCGGAGAAAACGTAGAGTACTTGCTGAACTAACCATTTCCGAACAGTTCAGTTCAGCTCAACACTTGTCCTGACGTCCATTTTCGTATTCATTGGGCAATGCAGGAGCACAGCTTAAAGAGTCCCTTTCACCTTCAGAGAAACCTCATGACGTAACAGAAGACTAAAATACAAACACTTTCTCAAATAAGCTTCATTAGGAAAATCAAACCATTTCACCTTTATTTCAATTTTTAAAAAAGCGCTGGCCCTTTAAGACAGCTCTGAAGTGGGCCTTTGGGCAATACACTGTAAATCACTGTATGACGTGTGGTCCGAGGGGGAGAGCCACAGGGGGGGGGAGCCTGTAAAATTACATCATTTACAGCAGCAGCAGTTAATATAATTCCGTGTTATGGAGGAAAAGCTAACAACGGGTAAACCTTCACACTGTTTCCTTGGTTATGTCCCACTCACAAAAAAAGTCAATTTTTTAGTGTTTTTCATTTTCAAAAAACCTGGAAAAAAACACTGAAAACATCCCCCTAGATCTATTGTAAAAACCCCTGTGTCTCAAACTTTTTTTGCCTTCTTTTACTGCTCGCTTTGTAACATGTTTAAACAATGAAAGGCAGGGCAAAAATTTATTACGGGATCTATAAAACCCGGGATTTTTTTGCCTGATTTTTCAATAAAACCCCCCAGCAGTTTCCCCCCTCCTATAGGGGGTGTTGGGGTGCTTCCACGGACAGGAAAAATCCCGGGCCGTTTCCCCGGATTTGTCCTGTTATGCGTTTGCAAAATTTCCGCCCGGGAACCCCGGACAAAATTGTGCAGCCAATGCTTTGCGCAGGACCCGGGCAAAAACCCCGGTGGAAAACCGTAGGGGACTGCTGACGGGTTTTCCATAGAGCACCATTGTGCTCATTTCGGCCGTTTTTTTTAGGGGGGTCCAAAAAAACCGCAAACCGCAAAAAACCCGACCGAAACCCTTTGCAGGGGGGACTTGCCCTTAAAAGTTTTTTATGTTTATTTTGATTCGCATACAAGTTTTATATTCCTCATTCATACCTTTTGTAATAAAGTGATATGTTTTGTTGCTAATTTTTTTTGCGCTTTCAAGTTTTTGCTCAATAGAAAAATTATCTTTTTTTTTTTTTTTTTTTTTTTAAAAGGATGTGGTGCAAAAATCCTTTCCCTTGGAAAAAACCCCGTAAAAATAAATTTACTTGCTTTTGCCTACAAAGGTTTTTTTGGGCAAAAATATTTTTTATGGATTTTAACACAAATACTTTTTTCACGGATATTGGTGCTATTAAAGTTATCTCTCTTTTGTCACTAAAAATCCTTTTTTTTTTACAGATTGGGAGATAAATTTATTACCCCAAGTCCGTAAAAAGCTGACTTTTAGCAGCAAAAGTAATAACATACCCAAAATCCATAAAAAATGGACTTTGGTTCTAAAAAAAAGTTTTTTAGGTTTTGCCCTAAAGCCAGTTTTTAGGGTTTTGGCGTACTTGAAAATCCTTTTAAAAATATTATTTTAGTGCCAAAAAATGAAAAAAAAACGATTTTTTGCGAAAAACTTAGAACGTTATTTTACGGATTTTACGCAAAAACCTAAAAAAAAAAAAAAACTAGTTTTGCGTCCCCAAAGCGAAAAATTTTATTGCTCAAAAATCTTCCCCAAAAAAAAGGGATTTTAGTCCCAAAACCGAAAATAATGTATTTTTAGTAACCCAAAGTGAGAAACTGATTTGGAAAAAATCCAAAAAAAAACCCCCTATTTAAGGCCAAAATCCAATAACAAACCCATGTTTTTAGCGACAAAAGCTAGATAACTGTAATAGCGCCAAATCCCCCCAAAAAATTATTTTTAGCAACAAAAGACAGATAACTTAGTGCCAAAATCATCAGTAAAAAAAAAAAAAAATTTTTGTAGTCCCCAAAATCCGCAGAAAAGATTTTTTGGGAAAAAAAGCGACTAAAACTTTATTAGTGCCAAAATCCGTAAAAAAAAAAATTTAGGCGGAAAAAACCCGAAAAAAAATAATGGACTTTAGGGCCAAAATCCATAAAAAAAATAAGGGATTTTGGCTGAAAAACCAAGATAACTTTATTATGCCAAAATCCAAAAATACTACAAATACTAAAAATGCAAAAAATTGTTTTCCCACCCCCTTTTTTAGGGCGGCGTTACTCCAATGGCAAATTTTATGCAGACAAGAAAAAAAAACCGCCAAAAAACCAAATTCCCACAATAAACGACCTTTTTTTCAGCTTTTTGACAGGAGGGGGACAGAAAACCCGTTTTTGTTTTTGGGGGTTTCAGTCTTTTTTTTGTCCACGCGTTAGACGTAGCCTTGGGCTATTTTCAACGGTTTTATAATTTTTTTACGCCATGTGGGGGGAGCGGGGGGCCCGGCCCCTCACTGGCCCTAAACATCATTACTCCGGGGGTTACCCGTTAGAAAAATAATGTAAATTATCTCCCCCGCCGATTTCGCCGAGCAGAGAGGAACTTAATCCTAGCGCTCTAGAAACTGTGGAAAAACGTAAAAACGGGATTTTTCCAGCTGTAATTCGCGCATCCCCCGGCGCTAATTACGGATAAAAACTCCCATTTTAAAAGCCGTGTAACATCGCCTTAGTGCGTCCCTGCTAAAACTGTTTGTAGTGAGAACTCCGATGACCCTAAAAAGCAGCATGCCCTCGCCCCCCTGCACATTTTGTAACTCCCAACTTGATAAGGATCTCCTGAGTTACAAAGGGGAAAGAAAATACCTTTTTTCCCTGTAAAAGGGGGAAAAAACCCTCGGGATTCTAATGACATGTATTTGAAAAAGTCTTATGATTTATCTATAAATTTTTAGTGTTTGGGGGGGTATAGTTACAATTGCAAAGGAAAACCATATGTTGTCCACCAACCAGGGTAACTTTCAGAACCGCTTGGGTTCATTGTTCAGAATGCTTTAGACACAGTAAAATCTTGCCCCACATGACGAATGAGTTGAGACCTCATCTAAATGAAATAAGCATGTTTTTTTGAAAACTGCATAGTGACTTAGATAATGTAACACCAAATTTACCCATTTTGATTAGTTTGTTTTGGGGAATAAATCTTTTATTTTGTGTATGAATCTAGATATCATTGCCCTAAGTAAGCTTAAAAGGCACAAAAACCATTAAAATGCCCTTGATAAATGGTGTATTCCCCCCCCCCCCCCCCCCCCCCCCCAAAACATCGCAAGTGTGGGGTTTTGGAGGAATCGGCTAAAGGGGAGCTTATTAAAATGGACAAAATGACTGATGTCAAACCTCTAAGTGGACTATCGAAACCAGATAGTGAACAGGTTATGTGCTTAAACGTTGATATCATATTCAAATGATGAATTGTTATGCTTTGAAAGTCCTATAAAATGGGTATATTTTGTAGAAAAAAACATAAGTTTGGGGCAGTTTTTGTAGTAAACCACCCGTTTATTTTGGAATTTTAAAAAAGGGATGGGGGCCCCCAAAAGCCTCTTGGTCATAACCTGATCAGACTTAATTTTGTAAGGCTGAAAAAAAGAAACTCCACCTTTTGCCGTTTGCACATGTTATCCCGAAAAGACAAAACCCCCCTGAGGGAGAACCAATTGTCCTATTTTAAAGAAAAAAAAATTTTCCCTTTCCCAACTCCAAAATGGAATCAAAAAATCCCTGACAACACCCTTTTCTAAACCTGGGCACATAATTTAATTTTTACATCTGAAAAGTACCAAACCCTTTACCAAATCCTGGGCACAAACTTGTTATATTTTTTACATCTAGAAAAGTACCCAAACCCTTTTTCCCAAATCCTGGCACTATAACTTGTTTATTATTCATAAGCAATGTATCCAACCCTTCCCCAGAATCCTGGTCACATAACCTTTATTATTCTCTAAAATTACCAGACCCTTTTCCAAATCCCGGTCACTATAACCTTTTTTATTTTACATCTAGAAAGTATCCAGACCCTTCCCAATCCCGGTCACTAGAACTTTTTTAATTTCATCTAGAAAAGTACCAGACCTCCCCCCAGAAAACCTGGGCACTATAACTTGTTAATATTACATCTACAATTTCCCCACCCTTCTCCAGAAACCGGTCACTATAACCTTTATTTATTAAATTAAATGTATCCAGCCCCCTTTTCCAACCGGTCACTAACTTGTTTATTATTTAAACTAGAAATGTTCCAGGAAACCCCCCCCAATCCTGGGCACTATAAGGGCTTTTTCACACGGCGTTTTGGGTCCTTTTTTTACGGGTCCGTTTTCGGCACTTGAAAAACGCATCCGAAAGCGGGGTCCCAAAAAACCGCATTGATACTTTTTTTTGGGTCCTTTTGAATGCTTTTTCACCTGCGTTTTTGCAACCGCTTTTCCGATGCGTTTTCCATCTTTATCAGTCTCTCTCTTCTCTCTTCTCTCTCTCTCTCCTTCCATTTATTGCTGTCCCGCCCCCCGTTCCATTCATTCAAAATTTTCCCCCATTTCCATTCATTGCATGTTGCCCCCAGTTCCATTCTTGCTGTTTTTGCCCCCTGTTCCCTTATTGATGCTGCCCCCATGTTCCATTCATTTCTGTCTGCCCCCCATGTTCCATTATTGCATGTCTGCCCCCATGTTCCATTTATTGCTGTCTCCCCCTGTTCCATTCATTTATTTGCCCCCAAGTTCCATTTATTGCTGTTGCCCCCAATTCCCTTCATTCATGTCTGCCCCATTTTTATTATTGATTGCCCCCCTGCCTTTATTGCATGTTGCCCCCCCTTTTCCCTTTATTGATGTTGCCCCCCTTTCCATTCATTGCATGTCTGCCCCCAATTCCATTCATTGCATGTCTCCCTTCACCTCCCCGCCCCCCCGCCCCCCGCCCCCAAAAACCCCCTCCCATTTAATTCTTAAAGGATCCCCAAAAGCCAGTGCAAAGAGCTCCAAAACGCTCCTGATCTCCCGGAACAGCGATGCGCTTTTTCCATTCAAATCAATGTTAAAACACTGACAATTTTTTCCCTTTTTCGGATCCGTAAAACGGATCACAAAAACGCCGTGTGAACAACCTAAATTTATATTATTACATCTAAAATTATCCAACCCTTTCCAAATCCTGGTCACTTTAACGGGTTTTATTATTACATCTAAAAAGTAAACCAACCCTTTCTCCCGAATCCTGGTCACTGTAACTTTTATATTATTACATCTAGAAATGATCCGACCCTTCTCCAAATCCGGGCACTTAAGTCATTCATTTTCTAGTGGGGTATACACCCGCTAGTAATGATATCAAAGGCCAGCGAGGTGCCGGGGCCCCCCCTCCCCCCACACGGGGTAATAAAAATTATAAGCCGGGAACATAGCCTAAGGGTACATTACACTGCAGTGGGCAAAAAATACCTGAAAACCCAAAAACTAAAAAATTTTCTGCCCTGCCCTTTAAAAAAAATAAATGTCCTGCCAGGGCCAACACTGAGGTGGGAAGTGGCTTCACTACGGGGGCCTTTCCAGCAGTCCCCCAACCTCCCCAGGGCCCCATCAGATAACCCCCCTCCAGGCTTACCATTTGCCCCTTAACCCTCTTCCCCCCCGGGCCCCACATCTGGGCCGCCTCCCCCCTGGGCCCCCATCTGCCCCCCCTCCCCCCCTGGGCCCCCGCATCCCGGGCCCGGGCCCCCCCCGGGGCCTCCACATCTGGCCAGCCTCCCCCCCGGGCCTCCCCATCGCCTGCCCCCCCCCGGGGCCTCCGCATCTGGCCTCCCCCCCCTGGCCTCCGCACTGGCCCGCTCCCCCTGGGCCCCCCCCTCTGGCCCGCCTCCCCCCCGGGGCCCCCCATCTGGCCCCCTCCCCCCTGGGCCTCCCCTCGGCCTGCCTCCCCCCCGGGGCCCCCCCCCTTGGGGGTCCCATCGGCCTGCTCCCCCCCGGGGCCTCCGCATCTGGCCCGCCTCCCCCTGGCCTCCGCATCTGCCCGCCTCCCCCCTGGGCCCCCGTTGGGGGGGGGGTTTTTTGGTGGGTTGGGTGGTTGGTTTGTATTTTTGGGGGGGGGATTGGTTTTGGAAATTTTTTTTTTTATTTTGGGGTATTGGGGGTTGGTTTGTTTTGGGGGTTGGGTTTGGTGCCCCCCCTTTTTTTATTTTTTTTTTTTGGGGGGGGGATTTTTTTTTTTTTTTTTGGGGTTGTTGGTTGGGGTTGGGGTTGGGGATTTTGGGGTTGGGTGAAATGGGTTTTGTTGGGGGGTTTGGGTCCCCCCGGGGGATTGGGGTGTTGGTGATTGGGTCCCCCCGGGTGTTTGGTGTCCCCCTGGGCCTCGCAAATGGTGCCCCCCCCCTGGCCCCGATTGCCTCCCCCCCCCTGGGGTCCCCCATCCCTCCCCCCCCTGGGGTCCGCATTGGGTGCCCCCCCGGTCAAAATCTGCCCCTCCCCCCGGCCCCTCCGGGCCCCCCCCCCTGGCCCCCCGCATTGGGCCCGCCCCCCCCCTCTCCCACTGGCCTCCTCCCCCCTGGGGCCCCGCATCTTCCTCCCCCCTGGCCTCCCATCTGGGCCCCCCCCCCCTGGGCTCCGCATCCCTGCCTCCCCCCCGGGGTCCCATCTGGCCTGCCTCCCCCTGCCCCCCACTCCTCCTCCCCCCGGGGCCCCCCATCTGCCCCCTCCCCCCTCCTCCCATCTGGCCTGCTCCCCCCGGGGCCCCGCATCGGGTGTCCCCTGGCCCCCGGCTTTCCCCCCTCCCCCCGGGCCCTCCGCATCTGGCCTCCTCCCCCCGGGGCCTTTTCCCGATCCCGCCCCCCCCCTGGGTCCGCATTTTTCCTCCTCCCCCTGGGTCCCAAATTGGTGCTCCCCCCGGGGCCTCCGCTTCCTGCCTCCCCCCGGGGCCCCGCTTTTGGCCTCCCTCCCCCCTCTCCCCTTCTTCCCCTTTAAAAAGGGCGATTAAAAACAGAATACTTACAAATGAAACTACCCTTAAACCCCTAACTTTTAAAGGGGAGAATTCATTTAAACAATTCTAAAATGATGTGGGGCCCTTTAAGGTACCCGTAGGCCGTGGGGCCCCCCGGGGAAAAATGGTTTTGAACCCCTCTCAAATTATAAGGATCCCCCCTTTTCTTAACACAGCCCCCGGGTATAAAAAAATCTTGGGAAGACTCTATAGGGCCCTGATGTATTTATACATATTTATTATGTTACCCCCGTCTTTTCCTAACGAAACCCATTTTCCTCATCTTTCGGGGTATTTAGCCCCACCCAGTCCTTTTATTACTTTCATTGGGCCTTGAACCCTTCAAGCTCTTCAAGTCCTGATAAGGGGATTAAGATAACATGGGACTAGAGGGGATTTTTCACTTTTCTGTTACCCCTTGGGGCAACTGAATACAGCCGCTCTTTATTATAGCATGTAGTCCAAGGGTGTTCCCATCATGCATTTTGATGGTATATCTATAGGATTTGCCCATCAGAGTCTCACCTCAGAGACCTGTACCTTTTCAAATGGGCCCCCCCGAACGGCCCGTTCAGAATGGGGAACATTCAATTTGTTTTTGTTTGGGGGGGTTAAAGGAATTTTACATGGTTTTGCCCCCCTTTCTAAGGACAGTACAGCCAGGTCAACCTCGTTTCCACCGTGCCCCTTATTCGTAAGATGCGGCGTTTTTTGAGCATTTTACCCCCCAAAAACTGTTCATGAGCATTTTTAGCCCCGCCCCCCAAAGGGAGCTCCGCCCCTGACATTAACCGATGTTTTACCTATTCAAAGTAATAGGTTCATCAGTTGAGGTGGGCGGGGCTAGCCTCAGGTGGGCGGGTCATGGAAAAAAATGACTTTTTTCATGACTCTTTTCTGACTGAAAACTGCAGATTTGAGCCTTAAATTTTCTAAAACTGCAGCATCTTACAGAATAAGGGAAACAGCGCTGGAAACAGCAGGTCTGACACTGGCTTGTGCTGCCCTCAGCAAGGGGGGCATAGTCTATGTGACAGGTTCCCTTTAAGTACAGCTGAGTGGTGTGTTCGATTGTACTGGGAACTCCCATAGAACAGAATGGAGAGTTAAACATGAGCCGATACTTTCAGGGGCCCATTCCCGACACTTCTGGGATGGCTTATCCTACTGATATTCTTAAAAAGTGCATAGTGGGAACACCCCTTTAGTGGACAAGCTGAACGTTTGTACCAGCAGATATGATATCCCTTGGCCACCATAAAGGTCATCTGTGTTCTGCTCATGGCACCTACATGGTATATTCCTTTTGCTGTATTAGGCAAATGCTGATGATGTATTAATAATAATTCCCCATTTACATCTCGTTTTCTCCCCCATCCATGGTATCTGTAAAAATACTGAAAAAAATTGTCCCGACAGATACTGCAATGTGGCCATAGAGATCTGACTTCGTTTTCCCTGTTTAGTGAACATATGTGGTTTCTATATCGAACAGGAAAGCATGGTAGACTGTGCAGAAACCATACACGTTCAGTAAACGGGGCAAGCACAGACCAATGTGGACTGCATTTGCCCTATAGAACTCCATGGCCCTGCTGCTTTGTCTTTCAGGATACATTTTACGGTATTATGATGGATTTCCAGCAAACAGGATATGAATAAGGTCTGGGATGTGTCGTGTTGGTTTTTTAATAATTTTTTTTTTTTTTTCTCACATCCCTCTCGTACCCTCCTGTTCTTTCTCCTCCTCTACAGGCATTCACTCATGTTTTGTATGCAAGGAAAAGAATGGAGACGTGAAACGCTGCAGTGCATCAAACTGCGGCAGATTTTACCACGAATCCTGCCTCCGCCAGTATCCTAATGCAGTATTTGATGGGAAAGGATTCCGCTGCCCGCTCCATCACTGCGCCAGCTGCCTTATTTCTAGCAATTCAAATGCCAGAACCATCAAAAGTAGGCAAACCTCCCGGTACCGCAGCCTCCGTGTGGCGTGTTCTGCTATTTACAGGCTTGTGATCCTGTATCTGGAAGTTTACGCTGTGCTTTGTTTCATAGGTAAATTGATACGGTGCGTCCGCTGTCCCGTCGCTTACCACGGTGGAGACTCCTGTATATCTGCAGGATGCACAGTGCTTACGCCTTCCAGCATCAACTGTTCTGCTCACATTGCTGCCAAAAAGGGCAACAGCCATCATGCCCACGTCAATGTGTGCTGGTGTTTCATTTGCTCCAAAGGTATGTTATTACTTTAAGGAAAATGCAGAATATGTTAGAAACGGGGATTTATAACATTTGTGACCAGGAAGATATCTACCGGCCTGCGGAGGCTACCTTGCCGGCCTGCGGAGGCTACCTTGCCGGCCTGCGGAGGCTTACCGACTGCGAGGCTACCTTCCGCCTGCGGTTGCTACCTTGCCGGCCTGCGGTTGCTACCTTTCCGGCCTGCGGAGGCTACCTTGCCGGCCTGCGGAGGCTACCTTGCCGGCCGAGTCACGCATACTTTATACTGCCCTGCGGTGAAATTGACCTGCATGTTTCAACCTGAGCGTCAGACTTGTCTGGATGAAGTGTAGGAATCAAAACTTTTATTCTGCCTTTTATTCTGCATCGACTATGCAACATGTAGTTTACATGCATTTTGATGCAGTATGGATCCCTGACAATTTAGCTGTCCTAACTTAAAGGGGTGTTCTCTCCACGCTGATCAGCAAAGGTAAATCAATACCAAATACATTGCTGTTCTGATTTTGCTTCATTTCGGAGTTGGAGCCGTTTTTCTGTCCTGCTTGTGTACACAAGCTTCCCTAGGTTACTGACTACCTCTCTGCTCACATTACTCTCCTCTGGCTGGATGGTGACCTCAATCTTTGTTGTGTCTTATCGGCAGCATAAGCGCTTGTTGATCTTTCTTACTGTCAAACGTAAATACTTTAGAGCTCTGTGGCCTGTTGTTAAAACCCCTCCATCACCAATGTCCCTCTAACAGGCTCAGCTAGGAATAGCAGAGCTGAAGTGTCAAGTCATTAAAGCCTAAACAGGAAGTGGGGAGCCTGAAGCTGTAGAACCACCCACAGCCTAAACAGGAAAGGGGAGTCTGCAGCTGTAGACACGCCCACAGCCTAAACAGGAAGGGGGAGCCTGCAGCTGTAGACACGCCCACAGCCTAAACAGGAAGGGGGAGCCTGCAGCTGTAGACACGCCCACAGCCTAAACAGGAAGGGGGAGCCTGCAGCTGTAGACACGCCCACAGCCTAAACAGGAAGGGGGAGCCTGCAGCTGTAGACACGCCCACAGCCTAACGCGGAAGGGGGGCCTGAAGCTGTAGAACCACCCACAGCCTAAACAGGAATGGGAGCCTGCAGCTGTAGAACCACCCACAGCCTAAACAGGAATGGGAGCCTGCAGCTGTAGACACGCCCACAGCCTAAACCGGAATGGGAGCCTGCAGCTGTAGACACGCCCACAGCCTAAAGAGGAAGTAGGAGCCTGAAGCTGTAGAACCACCCACAGCCTAAACAGGAAGGGGGAGCCTGAAGCTGTAGACACGCCCACAGCCTAAATAGAAAGAGGGAGCCTGAAGCTGGCTGTGAAGAGCAGGTATTGTGAAGCGACATGGTGTTAACACCCCTTTAAAGGGGTAATCCCATCACGTTATGTACGCAGTGCTGGCCTGTTCTGCTCCAGTTTCAGGGGATAGAGAGATGGCTGCACATGCGCGGTGCTCACCGTTTTTCGATATTTGTTTTGAGTACTCCAGCAACTTAATATTGTGAGAGCGAGGAAAAAACTCGTGCATTCATTATCTAGTCACAAGTACCTTGCCAATCTGTCAAGATACAGCACAGCCTTACCTAACGCCCTCCGGATGCCATCAGATCTATAGTTACAGGTTTGTAGAGATTTATTGAATAACAAACTATAACCCCCAAATAAACCTAATCAAAATCATATTGGGTCACTTGTTACATAGAAATCGGTGTAATTAATCAATGGATAGATTAACATTTCTCACTAGAAACTAGATTAAAATTATTCACATCAAATAGACTCAAACATTGATATGCTAGAGAAATATGTATGTGTGTGTGTATGTATAGATTTGTACATAGTCATATGAAAAAGTTTGGGCACCCCTATTAATCTAAATCATTTTTAGTTCTAAATATTTGGGTTTTTTTGGCAACAGCCATTTCAATTTTGAATATATCTAATAATGATGGACACAGTAATATTTCCGGATTGAAAATGAGGTTTTATTGTACAACACAAAATGTGCAATATGCATTAAACCAAATTTTGACTGGTGCAAAAATGTGGGCACCCTTATCATTTTATTGATTTGAATACTCCTAACTACGTTTTACTGACTTTCTGAAGCACAACATTGGTTTTTTTGTAACCTCACTGAGCTTTGAACTCATAGCCAGGTGATCCAATGATGAAAAAAAGGTATTTAAGGTGGCCAATTGCAAGTTGTTCTCCTATTTGAATCTCCTGTGAAGAGCGGCATCATGGGCTCCTCAAAAAAACTCTCATGATCTGAAACAAAGATTGTTCAACATAGTTGTTCAGAGGAAGGATACAAAAAGTTGTCTCAGAGATTTAACCTGTCAGTTTCCACCAGGGCTGTGGAGTCGGTGACTATTTTGCAGGAGTCGGAGTCGTCATAAAATGGACGGACTCAGACTCCCAAAATATATAATAAGTTGGCCCAGTTAGTTCGATGCAAAGAGCAAGAGGAACTGGGTCCGGCCAGTGCTACTGCTCCCATCTCTTCAGCCTCATCACATGAGGAGTGTAATTGATGGACATGGAGCGGGCAAAGCGCTGCCAAGGGGAAAAAGATTTGCTCCCAGGGCAAACGATTTCAGCAAAATTTTTCACCTGCTTTCAAAGAAATAGAAGAGTTAAACCCATTCATCAAAACGGACTGTGGCTGAGGCAATTCCTTTTTACCCCGACATTGTTAGAGATGTTACCCTGTGGTTATCGTTTTTTGCCCCAACCAAGTTAGTGTAAGAGGCGTTTTTATCCCTGGAAATAATGAGATCAGATTGAGGTCATGTATGGGGGATCTGATGGAGGCGTACATTTCTCAAGACTCCACGAAGTTACTGCAGTGTTTTGCATAAATAAATTTTTTTTTTTGTCCTAAAGTCATGCCAATAAATTATTTTACACTGAAAATCAAAATGGTAACAATGGTTTAAATTGTGACTTTGGTCCATATCTCCCCCTCCACTACAGCTTTGTACTGAGGCTACTGTAATTTTTTATACAGCATCTTACCTATTTTATAAAAAATTTTACTTGCAAGTATTTAGATCTCTTAGTTATAGTTTTGTCCTAAAAATCAAAATTTTAAATTTTTTTTTTTTTTTTTTTGTATTTGGGAAATCCACCCTTTTGGTTTCAGCACTGCTGAATCCTTCTGGGCTCTGGATCAGATTCAAGCAAATCTTGACCAAAATCTGATCCCAGGTTTTCTTTACCATTCCCAATGTTGGTGCAGACTGTACTTGGAAACAAATACAGCTTTTTCTTCAACTCTATCCACAAGTGTTCAAAAGATCAAAACATTGTTACCCTTTTGCTTGTAAGTGTCTAAATAGCTTGATTATTGTATCATAAGTTATAAACAGCCTGATGTTACCATTTTACTACAGTAAAGTTATCACTTAAACATGCGCCGTGTATGAGGGAGTCGGAGGTTTGGGAAATTGAGGAGTCGGAGTCGGGGCTTCAGCTTGCCGACTCCACAGCCCTGGTTTCCACTGTGAGGAACATAGTAAGGAAATGGAAGACCACAGGGACAGTTCTTGTTAAGCCCAGAAGTGGCAGGCCAAGAAAAATATCCAAAAGGCGAGAATGAGAATGGTGAGAACAGTCAAGGGGCAATCCACAGACCAACTCCAAAAAGCTGCAGCATCATTTGTGCAGATGGTGTCACTGGTTCATCGGGCAACAATACAGCACACTTTGCACAAGGAGAAGCTGTTATGGGAAGTGATGCGAAGAAGCCGTTTCTGAAAGACGCCACAACAAGTGCCTGAGGTATGCAAAAGCAAATTTGGACAAAACCAGCTTCATTTTGGAAGAAGGTCCCGTGGACTGATGAAACAAAGATTGGGGTTGTTTGGTTCATACAAAAAGCCATTATGCATGGCGGTCCCCAAAAAACACGCATTCCCAAAAAAAACACCTTGCTACCCACTGTAAAAATTTGGTGGAGGTTTCCATCATGCTTTGGGGCTGTGTGGCCAATGCCGGCACCGGGAATCTTGTTAAAAGTTGAGGGTCGCATGGATTCAACTCGTATCAGCAGATTTTCAGATAATGTACAAGAATCAGTGATGAATTTGAAGTTACGCCGGGGATGGATATTTCAGCAAGACAATGATCCCAAACACAGCTCCAAATTACTCAGGCATTTATGCAGAGGAAAAAATTACAATGTTTTTGGAATGGCCATCCCAGTCCCCAGACCTGAATATCATTGAACATCTGTGGGATTACGTTGAAGCGGGCTTTTCCATGCTCGGCGACCATCAACTTAACTGAACTTGAATTGTTTTGTAAAGAGGAATGGTCAAAAATACCTTCATCCAGGAACTGATTAAAAGCTACAGGAAGCGACTAGAGGCTGTTATTTTTGCAAAAGGAGGATCTGCTAAATATTAATGTTACTTTTCTGTTGGGGTGCCCATACTTTTGCACCAGTCAAATTTTGGTTTAATGCATATTGCACATTTTGTGTTAGTACAATAAACCTCATTTCAATCCGGAAATATTACTGTGTCCATCAGTTATTAGATGTATCAAATTGAAATGGCTGTTGCAGACACCCAAATATTTAGAACTAAAAATGATTAAGATTAATAGGGGTGCCCAAACTTTTTCATATGACTGTATATAAAGCAACCATTCTTTAGCCAGCATAATGGGAGAGGCTGACGCAAGGACACGCTATGACAAAGCGGGGCTACATCAAAATAATCAGACTATTTCTAACTAGGATCAGAGAACATATTGGGGATATTAAACCTCATCGTGATACCTCAATATCACACCATATTTATAATGAACATGGAGGTGACTACTCACACTTTACCTTTTACCTACATTGAAAAAATCAGAACCAACTCCAGGAAAGGAGACAGTGACATAAAACTCCTATGTCAGGAGGCAGATTGGACATTAAACCCTGCAACCAGGGGGTCTAAATTAATTGCTGTATTTTGGATGTGTTTTTTTTTTTTTAGATATTTTTATTTTCTTCCAATAGATGTGCTCTGTGATTGGACTATATAGAGTTATCTGAACGGGATGTTTCCTAGACCCTACGGAGAGATATTCCTGTATTATCCACTCTTTATGGTTTATTCGTTGAAGTTTTATCTTTGGTGTTGCGTCCTTGTTTGTAGCAGATCAACGTTGAAGTCTATTGGCTGTGAATAAATTTGCAAGAGGTTATTCTATCCATTGATTAATTACACCGATTTCTATGTAACAAGTGACCCAATATGATTTTTATTAGGTTTATTTGGGGGTTATAGTTTGTTATTCAATAAATCTCTACAAACCTGTAACTATAGATCTGACGGCATCCGGAGGGCGTTATGTAAGGGCTTGTTCACACGACGTTTTTGTGATCCGTTTTACGGATCCGCAAAACGGGTCTAAGAATTGTCAGTGCGATTAACATTGCTTTCAATGGCGAAGCGCATCGCCGTTCACACGAGTGATGGCCAATGCGCTTTTCGCGATCCGCTTTAAGAATGGATATGTCAATTCTTCTTGCGTTTTACGCAAGAGAAATCCCCATAGGAAATAACGGAGTGCGCTTTTGGCATCCCGAAAGCGGATCCAAAAGCACAGCATTCATTTGGGTGCGTTTTGGATCCGCTTTCGATGCCAAAAACGCATCCGTAAAACGCATTGGATTTAAATTGAATATAAAATTTGATTATGTTTGGGTTATATTTAGTTTATAAATGTATATAAATATATATTTATATAAATATATATAATTATATATATAAATGTATATAATAGTGTGTGTGTGTGTGTGTATGTGTATATATATATATATATATATATATATATATATATAAATATGTATGTATACTAAATATATATTTAGTTTATAAATGATTGTTATTAATTCTTTTACATGGGGTGGGTTTGAAAACTATTGGTTGATTTTAAAAAAAATGGGGGGGGCGGGTTCTAAAATCAGATGTATGTACAGTTGATTGACACTAGGTAAAAAAAGGGTTTTTTTCTTGTTCATTGATAGGTTATATTATATTTAAATTGCAGTTTGATAGGTTGATTTAAATAAAAAGCATTGAAAAAACGTATCCGTAAAACGCATCCAAAAAAGGATCAGCTGTTGCGTTTTCTGGATTCGCTTTTTTCATGCAGTTTGCATGCAGTTTTCGCAGGTTAAAAACTGATCCGTAAAACGCATCCAAAACGGATCCAAAACGTCGTGTGAACAAACCCTAAGGCTGTGCTGTATCTTGACAGGTTGGCAAGGTACTTGTGACTAGATTACGCATGCGCTAGTTTTCATTCGCTCCCGCGCCATCAAGCAAGTTGCTGGAGTACTCTGTCAAGTAAACGGTGATGTCCCGCCCTCTAGTGCGCATGCGCCAGTTCTTGCTGGAGGTGAATTTGGTTGGCTGCCAAGGTTGTCATGATTATGGAGTCGGGCATTCAAAGCCTCAGGCACACCAGCACCACAAGGACGCCATGAATCATACCGCATGTCGGTGATAGTAGTATGGAATAACGGCGTATCAGTAAGAGGAGGGAGTGGCTTGTAACGGTACATAAGGAACCAAGTATGTCAGTTTGGGGCAGAACTTTGTATCGGCCAGGCTGTACTGGGAGCGAGTTTCGATATCACTGGAACTACCTTGCGTGCTTACATCTATGGCAGTTAAAGGGGTTGTCTCGCTACAAGGATTACTTTTTATGTTAAAGATCTTGCAAAAACAAGTCACTTTGCAATATGTGTCCATTAACAGTGTCCTACCTATTCGTAGATATCCCCTCTTGTATTGGCTGCATCAGCTCCTCAGATCGCTATAGCTACAGACCTGTTTGATCTCTCCTGATAGGCTGCCAGCACTGGTTGCTATAGCTACAGACCTGGCTTCTACTGCAGCCTAGTGGAAGCCAGTAAACACGCCCCTGAATTCAAAGTGAAACCAAGAAAACAGGACTGAGGAGAGATGAATCGGTGTAGTGAGACAACCCCTTTAATTAATATCCCCTGATGAACCCTCGACATGTGGTGATTGAGAAACGCATTGGGAGTTGGAACAAGTTAGCGCATATTTGTAGTGACCTGGAAGAACAGGTCGTATACTTGTTTATATGATTCTGATTTGTATGTGGTAGTTGATTTATGTGTGGATAAAGGGCGTAGCTGACGTACGTGTAAGATGAGCCACCGATAGGTGGGACCGCCCTTTTCGGGGCGATTGCTCTTCCCTTTTCTAGTGATTAAATAGGGGGCGATTATATAGGGATGGATTATTTTCCCATAGTAAAATGGGTACCGCTGCACCTTTTCTTGTGGTAACATACTTGGCTTATTAAAGTACACTTCTATTCACAACTGATGGAAATTCACTCCAGAGGATTTTTGTCTTGGTTAGGAATTTTAAGCATATCATAGTAAAAGTTATCTTTTAAATAGGGTTAATACTCTAAAACCCTCAGTGTATAATTAGTTCTGTGATACTTTTATAGGAGTTCTGAGTACAGCTGGGCGCATTTGCTAAGCAGTACCCAAAACGCCCATGGAGGTGAACGGAGAGAGCCAAAACTGCATAGCCACTTCTAGGTTTCCTGTGGATGGTGCAGGCCAGGCAAGCAGGACGGAAAGTAACCTAAGGGGATAGATCACATGACTTCTATGTAGTTGCTAGATTTATACCTAATAAGTGCTCAGTTAGTAATTGCAAATAGCAAGCCTACATTGACCATATTTAGCAGTCCACCACCCTTTCGCTGTGTCGTACGTCTCGGCGACTTGGTGGTCTTACAAGCTGTACTTTTGTGACCGGATTGATGATTCCTTGTGAAAAGAGAAGATAGACCACACTTTTTGCACTTGCTTGGAATTGTTCCCGATACTAGTATTTGTCACTGGTTTCTATATGCCGTTAAGGCCAATGGTACCTGCCCAGAAAAGGGGATGCTGCTATGAGCTTGGAAAACACTAACCTTCTGATAAGCAATTAAAAAAACGAGTAGACCTGTATACCATGTCTTGCAGGGTTCCATGTGAGGTGACGTGTGAGATTTTTGGAGCTTTTTGGTACTCTCTCGGCTACTTCTCCATCGGGCCGTTGCACCGATGGAGGCTCGGAGGGAAGGAGAGAAATGCACACCATTTCCCATAATTACCCAACTTCAGGGAAGCAAAATGTTGGACTTAAGCACACAACGAACCGTTAGACTCATATGTGTATTCCAGGTGGATTCTACCAGATACGTGTAGTGCACCATGCTGGCTTACAGCCTATTACGCCACTACTATTCGATTTTTCAAGTTTTCATTGTTGAAGTCAGGGCTGTGGAGTCGGAGGCTTTTTTGCAGGAGTCGGAGTCGTCATAAAATGGACTGACTCCGACTCCCAAAATATATAATAAGTTGTTCCAGTTAGTTTGATGCAGTGCAAAGAGCAATTTTATATACAGTCATCTTACCTATCTTCTACATAAATGTGACTTGCTAGTATTTAGCATCTGCTGAGTTCTACAGATTCTTTCCTGTAACTGCATTGTTACGGTTTTGCTCCTAAAAATCAAAATGTAAATTTTTATTATTTTGTTAGTATTTGGGAAATCCAAATCCAATTTGGGAAATTTGGTTTTTAATACTGCCTGAATCCTTCTGGACCCTGGATCAGATTAAATGATATCTTGACCAAAATCTGATCCCAGGTCTCTTCTACACGTTCAAAAGATCAAAACATTGTTATGCTTTGCATCATAAAGTGATAAAAAACCAGATGTACACATTTTACTACAGTAAAGTTATCACTTAACCACGCGCCCTGTATGAGGGAGTCGGTGTCAGGAGTCGGAGGTTTGGGAAATTGAGGCGTCTGAGTCGGGGCTTTGGCCCTGCTTGATGTTGGATATTTTTAGACTAATGTATTGCACCTCTGTAACAACGCTGTGGAACCATTACGGGACCTTGAAGGCCCTATGTCTTTGTAGTTTTCATTCAGAATTTAATAAAAACATATTTAAAAAAAATAGAGAGTAGACCATCTCCAAACACTTTAATGTTGTAGATTTGAGTTTGAGACCCTTTGTTGATGAGTTGTTTTTGGGCTTTGCTTCTAGGTGGAAGTCTGCTTTGCTGCGAGTCCTGCCCTGCTGCTTTTCATCCTGACTGCTTGAATATTGAAATGCCGGATGGCACCTGGTTTTGCAATGACTGTAGAGCAGGGAAGAAGCCCCGTTTTCAGGACATTATTTGGGTGAAACTAGGCAACTACAGGTACGAGTGTGCATCTTCTGCTATACAAGCCATTCATTGTCACTGCTTGAAGGGAATTGTAAAAGGGATGGTAATATTACCAACCAGTAACCAGGAGGAAAACTGAATAGAAGCAATAAAACAGTAATAAAAACAGTCCCGAAATATGAACTAATGCACAGATCAGTTCTTGTTAACTTCACAGGGGATAATACAGTCACAGCAAGGGAAGGTTGAAAAGAGACATAGATCCATACAATCCAACCTATAACCCTTCTCCAGAGGAAGGCAAGAATCCCCTGTGAGGCAGCTGCCAATTGTCCCAAACACGAGGAAAATTCCTTGCCCGACTCTATATCTGGCAATTAGAATAATCCCCGGACCATCGTCCGGGATCCAGTCCCCATAACCTGTAATATAATATTTTTCAAGAAAGGCATCTAAGCCCCTCTTGAACTTGGTGAATGATTCCACCATCACAACCTCTCGTGGCAGTGAGCTCCATAGTGTCACCGCTCTTACAGTAAAGAATCCCCATCTATGATAATGGTGAAATGTACTTCATTATGATGGTGAAGCCTTCTCTTCGACGATGGTAAAACCTTCTCTTCTCTATGATGGTGGTAAAACCTTCTCTTCTCTAGATGTAGAGGATGCCTCCCTGTCATTATTATGGGCCAAGGTGTAAAAAGGTTGAGAGATCGCTATACTGTCCTTTCACATATATGTACATATGTAATTAAATTGCTCCTAAGCTGTCTTTTTTCAGCCTGAATGTCCCCAAGTACTACAACCCCATTTCCCTCCACCACCCATCCCCTTAACCAGCTTGGTCCTCTGCACCCTATCTAGCTAAGTTATGCCCTTCTTAGACCCTGGTGCCCACAATTGTACTAAATATTCCATTTATGGCATCACCAGTGATTTGTATTAAGGCAAAATCATATTCCTTTCTCGAGCATTTATGCTTTTTTTTTATTCCAGCCTATGCATTTATTTGCCTTGGCAGCAGCTGCCTGGCATTGGTCACTGAATTTAAGACTTCTGCCCACCAATATCCCCAAGTGTTTTTTAGCCATTATTTTACCTGGTATCATACTATAGTTTTTGTGGATTGGTTGTCCCAGAAGGTGCTATTACTGATGTACTTCAGTCAGAATACAGACTATAGCATTGAACTTCTTTACATTATTATTGTAACACTCCCCTTCTGATTATGGGAATGTATCGGTGAATTACCTTAGCAGTTCTATAATAAATAAATGGAGGTTTCCCTCAGTCAGTTTTCATAGTTGAAGAGTAATCACAAACGTAGTAATTGTATGTTAATTGCTTTTTCTTTCATAAAGATGGTGGCCGGCAGAGGTGTGTCACCCCAAAAACATCCCTCCAAATATCCAAAAAATGAAGCATGAGATTGGAGAGTTCCCAGTTTACTTTTTTGGCTCCAA
Organism: Phyllomedusa bahiana; assembly: GCA_025379985.1. Taxonomy (NCBI): domain Eukaryota; kingdom Metazoa; phylum Chordata; class Amphibia; order Anura; family Hylidae; genus Phyllomedusa; species Phyllomedusa bahiana. Next base: position 83,641 of record JAODAL010005796.1, on the reverse strand, counting down.
AGACTATTACTGGACACACCATGCCCGGGTATTCCCGTACATGGAGGGTGACCGTGGCAGTAAACATCATGGAGTTAAAAGCATTGGCAAAGTCTTCAAAAATGGTGAGTTTGGCTGAATCCTGCACATAAATCCTGTGTTACTCTATTAGTTCAGGGCATTTTAGGAGTAATTCAATACACAGCTGAGCTTCATAATATTCACCATGCTGATATTATTAGTTATATTAATCACTGTGGTAAGAGTGGTAGTGGTAACATCTCCAAAACAGGTGAAGAAGACACTGAGGGAGAGAAGCTGAGCTCTGTGATATATAAGGTAGATAGAGGAGAGAAGCTGAGCTCTGTGATATATAAGGTAGATAGAGGAGAGAAGCTGAGCTCTGTGATATATACGGTTATATGATAGAGAAGCTGAGCTCTGTGATATATAGGGTTATATGACAGGAGAAAAGCTGAGCTCTGTGATATATAGTTATATGATAGTGGAGAGAAGCTGAGCTCTGTGATATATACGGTTATATGATAGAGGAGAGAAGCTGAGCTCTGTGATATATAGGGTTATATGATAGAGAGAAGCTGAGCTGTGATATATAAGGTTATATGATAGAGAGAAGCTGAGCGGTGATATATAGGGTTATATGATAGTGGAGAGGAGCTGAGCTCTGTGATATATAGGGTTATGTGATAGAGAAGAGAAGATGAGCTCTGTGATATATAGGGTTATATGATAGTGGAGATAGTCTAACCCTATATAGGTCTCACCTCTGGAAACCCACACTTATTGGCCATACGTGACACATCCTGTCAATATGTCATACGTTTTTAGGATAGGAAACCCTTTCTTATAAGTTGTGATTACAGGACAATAACTTCTACTTTTTCCTTTTCCCCCTTTTAAGCTTTGCAAGAAGCCGAAGATCGTTTTATTGAGCTTCAGCTGAAACGAAGAGCTAAAGTTACTCAGGAAAATGAAAAGAAGCCGCCTCCTTATAAGCACATAAAGGTCGGTTCAGAGACTTCTGCTCCTACCAGCGGCTCCGGTCCCAGGGCTTCTGCATCTTAATCTAGGTTTTGTTTTCCTCTAGGTGAACAAACCTTACGGGAGAGTTCAAGTTTACACTGCTGATATATCTGAAATACCCAAGTGCAATTGTAAGCCGAAAAGTGACAAACCCTGTGGACTCGACTCTGAATGTCTGAATCGAATGCTGATGTATGAATGCCACCCGCAAGTGTGCCCGGCCGGCGACAGGTGTCAGAATCAGAGCTTCACCAAGCGCCTGTATCCAGAGACCAAGATCATTAAAACCGAGGGCAAAGGGTGGGGTCTTATTGCTACCAGAGACATTAAAAAGGTAAACTGCAGCTTCATCTGACTTCAGGCTGTCTTAGTAACCTGGTTTCCTTAAAGAGGGGGGAGAGGATCACGTGACAATTGCAAGTCACTTGCAACCTGTTCTCCTAAAGCCAAACATAAAAGGGGTTATCTGGCTCTCCTTTTTAACTGCTACTATGGTGCAGAGCCTGTAGGAAATTAAATTTTAAAAAAAAACTATCCTCTGTACTGACGTGCTATTAATATTTTTTATTTTTAAGTGCCATTAGAGGGGTTGTCTGGCCATTCTATAGCAGTGCTTAGCATATCGGCTCCATATTCACATCTCTTGTAATTGCACTGACATGAGAGCAGGTGATCTTATCTATAGAGCAGAGAGCTTCAGAGCTCAAAGTAAACAAGTCATAGCTCTCCTTTATTTGTTAGAGATAACACACTCTGTTCCCGAGCTGCCGGCGTCCTCTGTGCCGACCTGTGGTGATGTCACTCCCTGCTCTCATATGAGACAAAGAGCAGAGAGAGGAGGACGGTAACCCAGAGAAACCTATGTGCACTCAGAGCAGATACATTCTTTTATCTCCTCAACAAAGCAATGTATTTGAAAAAGGTCTTTATTTACCATTCCCTACATGTCGAAAGCTAATCTTTGTAGTGAGACAACCCCTTTAATGCCAGCGTGCTTCATATTCAAAGGGGCTTACATACATAATAGAAGACCAAAGTGCAAGAACACAAAATAACTTACTGGTACAGAGGAAAAAGTTGACCCTGCCTTACATTCTACAGGTGAGGAGGAAGGAAACAAGGTGAGGGGCAGAGATGTTAGTACTATAGTGTAGAAAAAACACAGAAACAAGACCATACTCACAGCTCTAAAGCTGGACTGAAGACTGAACCCAGTTAAGAGGCAACACTGCCCCCTATACTACTTGGGAAAGATAAACAGGTGCAGCTGATTGCTGAGCAGTAGCTCACATAACCCACCACTAGGGGAACAATTAGGCCCTGTTCACATGACGGATTTGGCCGCGGGTTCCGACGCGGTTTCCGCGGCCATAACTGCGGCCAAATCGCGCCTAGTTTATTAACATGGTTTCCTATGGGAAACCGCTTTAATATTCACACTCCGCAGGTTTGGCTCCGGGGCCGCGGCCAAACCCGCGCGCGTGAAGAATTCTCCTGTCAATTCCTGACAGGGAGTTCTCTGCGCGGCGGCCGCACGGTGCTGCTGCGGGTGGTGCGCGGCTGGGATGCGGCTCGTGCCGCGGTTTGCCCCCTGCTATTAATTTGCATAGGGGCAAACCCTCGGCGCAAGCCGCGCCCCAAACCACGCCCCTCCCGCGCCGAGACCCCGCCCCGCAAACACGCGTCGGGAGACACGAGTTTGCGGCGTGGTACGACGAGGTTTTGGCCGCGGCGGAACCCGCGGCTAAAACAGTCGTGTGAACGAGGCCTTAGACTGCACATTAAATTGATACCTGTTCACACAGCATGTAGAAAAGCCACAGTATAATACATGGGGAGACAACCACTCACACACCTTCAATATATGAGGGAGGGGTGGTTGCTGGTATTATAATTGTTGTATATAGATAAGGCGATACAGAGGGGTGCCATTAATGTAGATACGTGTGGTGCACCATGCTGGCTTACAGCCTATTACGCCACTACTATTCGATTTGGCGGGCTGCCCAGCACTTCTGGGTGTCCAACACAAAATACAGACACCCTCTGCTCCCCAGTACTGTGTAGAGGCAACAGGATATTGGAGGTTTTAGGCTCCTGAAGAGATGAGTTTTAGGACGACTGTTAAAGGTTTTGATGGTAGATAAAATATTGATGTGTTGGGGCAGTGAGTTGCAGAGCACAGGAGAGATCTTGGAGATGGTTATGTGAGGAGCTGATATGGAGAGCGCAGAGAAGAACGTCCTGAGCGGAGATCGCGTGAGGGGAAGTTTCTGCAGATTAAGAGCGAGTCATATGGAGAACCTTAGAGTATGTTCATACGGTGTCGTGGGTCCCTGTGAACATACGCTTTTGTGATACGTGTCTGGGTCCGTTTTTTCTTTGTCTCCTTTTTAATAGTATCATTGTCCGTGCCATGTAATGTACTGGGGAAACTTCCTCTTCCAAAAAAAAAAAAATCATTATTGTGGGGATGAATGTAAAGAAGCTGCACTTGCCCTGTTTTTGTGGGGTTTCTTTCTTATGAAGCTCATTGTGATGTATAAATGACATGCTACTATCTGTATTCTACACCTTTCCAAAATCCTATAGATGCCACGTTTACTACGGCATCTAAAGGGTGAAATTCCAGGACCGGAGATGTCTCTGATCCCGGCTACCAGTGGCAAGCATCAGCTGTAATGATCTGCCGTTACTTTCCACCTATGGAACGAGTGAGCCGGCTCCATATACCCCCTTACTAGCATTAGTATGTGAAATGTCAGTAAGGGGTTGAGATCACTGGACAGTTTTGGCATCCTGTGGATTTACAGCGACTGGTGCAATATGAAAAGTAGTATCCCTTGTGCACAGAATAACTCCTGTTTATTGATTTGATGTCTCTGATTTGCAGGGAGAGTTTGTGAACGAATATGTAGGGGAACTAATAGATGACGAAGAGTGTATGGCAAGAATTCGCCACGCACAGGAAAACGACATCATGCACTTTTACATGCTGACCATCGACAAGGTACCAGAAAGCGATCAACTGCTGCAAAATTCATGAACCGGTTTCCATCAATCATTAGAAATCTGTTTTCAAAATGTTCTATTATATAAAATCAGTATAAGGGGAACATGCTTATACTGATCTCTTCATATGTAATTAAATCATACATTTTACAGTGAAGGAAATAATTATTTGATCCCTTGCTGATTGTGTAAGTTTTCCCACTGACAGACATGAACAGTCTATAATTGTAAGGGTAGGTTAATTTTAACATTGAGAGGTAAAATATCCTAAATCCAGAAAATCACATTGTATAAATTATATAAATTTATTTGCATTTTGCAGTGAGAAATAAGTATTTGATCCCTCTGACAAACAAGTCATTTTGTATTTCTTCCATTTTCTTACTATTGCACCAACAGTTGTCTCCTTCTCACCCAACATCTTACTTATGGTTTTGTAGCCCATTCCAGCTTTGTGCAGGTCTATGATCTTATCCCTGACATCCTTAGAAAGCTCTTTGGTCTTGCCCAAGTTGTAGAGGTTAGAGTCTGACTGATTGAGTCTGTGGATAGGAGTCCTCTATAAAGGTGACTATTTAAGATCTTTGTCTTCAATGCAGGTAACGAGTTGATTAGGAGCGTCTAACTGGTCTGTAGGAGACAGAACTCTTTGGTAGGGGATCAAATACTTATTTCTCAGCAAAATGCAAATAAAGTTATAGAATTTATACAATCTGATTTTCTGGATTTTTTGAGTATTATGTCGCTTAATGTTAAAATTAACCTACCCTTAACATTATAGAGTGTTCATGTCTTTGTCAGTGGGCAAAATTACACCATCAGCAAGGGATCAAATAATTATTTTCTTTACTGTATATTTAGGTAGCTGCAGGAAGATGGGACTTCAGAAGGGACATCGTTTGGAAAGGTGGTCATGTTGAATGACCCTAGGGAATACAGGATTCATAGCTCCAACCCTGCCTCTATCATACATTTATTGACCTTGAACGTTGTGCTACAATTTTGAGAACAGATTTTTGGTTGGTTTTCAGCTCTGCACCCTCAGCGCTGTGCTTTTTGTGGTACAGGTTGCTTGGGGTTTTGAGCTATATTATTTCTGAACTGTTTTGGGGGTGTCCTATGCAGAATTGTATGACACTACGGTTATCAGTACAACACTAGTGCACATTGCCAATCATCATGCATATGACCTGCTACAGATGATTATTATGACTGCATATGTAATTCACAAACATAGTATTCATTATTTAGAGCAAGTCGTCCAATAGGCCACAGTTCAATGCTATGATACCTGTGATTACTGCCTTCCTAGTAAATATTCTCTGCAATCACTGAGCTTTACTAGCTCCCTCCCAAATTAATTTGGTCACCTGCCACCAACCACCACCGCCAACGACCCCCAATAAATCTCCACCCGCATGGTATCAGTCGGGCGTTGTGAAGATCAGAGCGGTCACTGATGCGGTTGCTGTTTACTACAGAGTGGAGCCATCCATCTCCCCAGTATATTTTCTAGGTTACTGATGCATAACCTTTCATCTGTTAACGTCGCATAACTTTTCTGTTTATAGACATCCTAGACTTTTAGGCTGGGTTCACACGGCTTAAATGCAGGGCGTAATTACGCCCCGCAATTACGCCGTGTGGCCAGGGACAGGAGCGTCGAGCCGGCACCTCGCCGGCCCATAGACCTTCATTACCAGCGGCACGTATACTTATCTTATGTCGCTTATCTCCCCCCGCGGCGTATTCGCCGAGCAGGGAGAGGAGACGTATTCCATAGATCTCTATGAGAACTATGCATTACCGTAATGACTGGGACGTATACCAGCCGTAATTTGCGCACTCCGGCGTGTAATTACGGACTGAAATATGTACTATTTTAAGCCGTGTGAACATGGCCTTAAGAAAAAGCGAACCACTCCTCTTTTGCATTGTTAGAAGAAATGGACAGGTCTCTCGAAATGAGCGGCATCCTCTACGTCTAGAACAGGCTTGCACAACATATGGTCCACCGGTTGCGTGACGCCTACCAATTGGCTTCTGGTGATCTGCGTAGGGGTATGGCTTGTGCATACCCCCACCTAAACTGGACACCCCAGAAGAGGAAAATGTTGGGAGGTTTTAGCCCCCTACCTCAAGTTGTGCAGGCTTGGTCTACAGGGAAAAAAGGTTTCTGCACAAACCTAGAAGGGGATTCTTTACTGTGAGAGCCGTGACACTATGAAAAGCTCTGCCATAGAAACTTGCCACCGTGAACAGAATAAGAGTTCTGGAATGTAAAATTATAACAAGATTATTTATCATATACAAGTCTATTTATTCCCAGGACTGTATCCAGAACAAAGGGCATCCTCTGTGTGTACAGGAAAAAAGGTTTCTACAAAGATATAGAAAGGGATTCTTTACTGTAAGAGCAGTGAGACTATGGAAGAGGAAGTTGTCAGGGTGAACTCGCATAGAAACAAATATCAGACAGCAGGGTTTTCAAATTTATGTACCTAGTGGTCCAAAATTAAAGAAAAAAAAGACAAAGTCACAGGCCAACGACACGGTGGCTCCATTTGGAGTATCCTGCTGCCTGCAGAAATGCTGGGGCTGAGAAGAAGCTGGAAGGGTTGTGCTGAGGCTCCTGATCCTTGTTTCTGCTTGCGAGCCCCTCTTATCTTATCAGTCGTCCTCTGTCTGAGTTGTTTCTCCTGTGGTCCCTTCTCTGATCTATGCATGGGGAGAGGCTGGGTGAGAGCAGTGTAATGAAAGCTTCTGGATTCTAACTCTGTCTGTACACTGCCCGGTCTTTACTCGTGGGCCAAATATAATAACACTGCGGTACAAATTTGGCACCTCTGGTGTAGAGGGTGGCTTTGCTCTGGAGGTGCCTGTACGTCTATCCATTACATTCACAGCCCACTGATTGTAGAAGGCAGGGTGCAATGCTATATGTCCCTGTGATGGTGCTGCTGGATCTTACCATGTTACCACTGAGGATACCAGCACTGGGACAGACTGTGATCCGCTTGTTAGGAGACCGTTTAAAAGACACCTATAATATAAAGTGAAAAATATAAAATAACTACTCGAGTATAAGCGGACCAGAATATAAACAAAGGCACCAAATTTTGCCACAAAAAGCTGTGAAACTGGGTTGACTTGAGTATAAGCCTAGGGTGGAAAATACAGCGGCTACTGGTAAATTTCAAAAATAAAAATGGATACCAATAAAATTGTATAGGCAGTTTAATGTCCCGTATAGGCAAGTATATATAGTACTCGCCTCTCTCCCCTGCTGCTCCGATGCGCTCCGTCTTCCCGACACAGGCAGCCTGATGACATCACGCCGCCTGTGCCGGATACTGTGGAAGGGGCCACAAGCCCCAGCCCTCCGGAGAGCGTGCGCACTTTGCTCTGCAGTAGCGTCTACAGCTGTATGTGTTCCCAGAGGAGGTGCATACAGCTGAAGAGTTCGGTGCCCGGGCCACGGCAGCACCTGGACGCCGACGGTGACTCAAGTATAAGCCTGTGAGGGCTTTTCAGCACATTTTTGTGCTGAAAAACTCGGCTCATACTCAAGTATATATGGTGTATTAGAAATTAAAAGCAGACCTATTATTGGTGGTATTTCTCACTGGATAATTATTATTTTTTTTTATTACTCACAGGACAAACATTGATCAACCAAGGGGAATTTTTCCCGCTTTAGAAACACACTGCAAACCAAACTTAACCAGAAATGGACTGTAAATGGAGACACGCGTGTAGGCCTCTTCGCTGTGCGGGACATACCTGCAGGTAGTGATTGTAATCTGCTTACTCTGTCGGCGCAGGGTTTCTTACTGTACAATGGAAAAAACCTGCTGGAAGGTGATATAGCAATCGGAAGAAGAATCCCGGTATATAAAAACAAATGTTAAAAGCTAGTATCCCCAAAACGTAACAAGTCACAACTGACGCTATGAGTAAGGGTCATTCCCCGCCTGAAAAGCTCATTTGACCCTTTTACATTTTGGGGATGCTGGCTTTTTACATTTGTTTTTATATACCGGAATTTTTCTCCGTTTCGCATCACCTTGGGGTTTTTTCCATTGTCAAAGTCTTCTCCGGATGACATCCGTGCAGAGACGACCCGGTAAGCTGATACGTTCATGGTACCCCTGGCTTTTTTCCGTTTCTTTTGCTTTCTTACTTATACAGCCTTGTAAACATGGGTTGATCCAGAAAATCCCAAATTTTATAAAATTCCATTTTAAATAAAGCATCCATTAAAAGAAAATAAACAGAGGCACGGGGACAAAAAACCTAACCGTTTTTTTTTTTTCCCCCAAACCGTTAGCGTGTTGCCCCACCTTTTGCCTCTATTTTTTAAATTTTTTAAAAGGATGCATAATAAACTGGATGTTTTACTACAAATTTTGGATTGCTGGATCAACCATTTTTATTGATGGGGCACCTAAAAAGCGGACCGGCAGTGCCATCTTTTGGTTTGGGTGACGGCTAAATTTGTTTCTTGGTCAGTATACATGTCTGTGCTAGTAATGACTCGTGTTACCCATGAAAGAAGAAACAATTCTGAAGCCTTTTCCTTAATCCCCGGGGGCTTTCGGGGTCCGATTTCGGGAAAGTTAAAATACATTGACCGCTGTCTTTAAAAAAAATTTTTTTAAAATAAATGGGGTGGGATCTCGCCAGCCTTGTACTCCCGCCGGACTGGATGGTATTGGAGGGAATGGTTTCACCTAGTCAATTTATTCATAGATTTGCAAAAGGAATATGTGAGGAAAAGCAAAATACTGAGTCCTAAGAGAAAACCCAAAATTTCTTGTTTTTTTAAAAAGATTGAAAATTTTGGGCGTTCCCCAGCCACTTGTTACACATTCTTAGCTTATGCTCACACAGCTTATTTGGACAAGGTTTTCAGAGCATTTCCGCTCCCAAAACCTCGCCTGAAACGCGCTTCTTCAGAAGAGGTTTTAGAGGTGTTTCTCGGCGAGGTTTTCGACAAGGTTTTCACCCATACAAATTAGTAGCCAGGGCGAAAAACGTGTCAAAAACACGCTTCAAGAATTGAAAATGACACATTTTTTCAGTGTTTCCAAATAAGCACGTAAAAACCTTGTGTGTTAACTACAACAAGGTTTTACATAGGAATCAAATGAACTGGAGGCGTCTTGGATGAGGTTTTGGTTGAGGAAACGCTCTGAAAACCTCGTCCAAAACCACATCAAAACAAGCCGTGTGAACTTGGCCTTAGAGTAGGTTCACACGGCGTCCTGGATATGTTATTGCAATATGTAAAAAGTATTGCATGAAACGCCTCCAAAACGTACCACCAGGTGTGGTACGTATTTGCATAAGCCATCTGGACTGCAAAAACATATCCCTATAGTTTTTTAATGAGCTTTACAATGCGTAAAACGGATCATGGACATGTCAATTCTTTGCACGCATCCGTTTAACGCAATGTAAAACACATATCGTCTGAGTGACTAAAAGTATTTTACATTGAAATCAATGTAATCACACTTGAACATTGTTAAATACATCTTGGGGCCCGTTTTTCATTAGGTTAAACGAACCCAAAAACGTATTTGACAAACGCCATGTGAAAATACCCTAAGCACGGATTGGACAGTCTATTGATGCAGAAAATGGTAACTTCCAGTTATCTATTTATTCATACTGAAATTAAAGGGATCGTCCACCATAAAACTTTTGCACAAGAAGGTTACCAGTGATAACTAAGCAGCCCTATACACCTCACTGTTTACCACAAAATTTCCTAATATCTAGATTTGTAAACCGGAAAACTTCACTTTTATTCTAGTATCAATTTTAAACGCAACAGAGCTGGAGAAACCTATCACTCTATCTATACTTATTTGATTCTAACTGCATAAAATTGTGCCTTTAAAGGGGTTATCTCACCACGCAGCAAGCCGTTTTAGGGTTTTTCATGCTTCCTGTCTCCTCTTGGTCTGGCTGTGGGTGGTTCTATAGCAGTGATTAGCATATCAGCTCTGTATTCATAGCTCTTCTAACTGCACTGACATGAGAACAGGAGATCTTATCTATACAGCAGAGAGCTTCAGAGCTGAAAGTAAACAAAAGTACTTAGTCTCTTTTGCTTGTCAGCGATAACGCACACTGTTCTCAAGCTGCTGGCAGTCATGTGTTGCGACCTGTTGTGATGTCACTCCCTGCTCTCAGATAAGAGCAGAGAGAGAAGAGCAGAGCAGGACGATAACCAGAGAAACCTTTGTGCACTCAGAGCATATCTCATCTTCTCAACAAAGCCAATTAAAGAAAGCAAAGTATTGGGAAAACATCTTTATTTACCGTTCCCTACACGTTGAAGGGAAAACTAAGCTTTGCAGTGAGACAACCCCTTTAATGATTTCCGCAGACTTTTCCTAAATCTGTCTACAAGCTCTCTGTATTTCTTCCCCCCCCCCCCCCCCCCCCCCCCCCCCCCCACCCACACAACACACACCACCCCCCAAGATTGGGCGCAGAAAAAAAATTAAAAAAGGGGGGGGCCCAATCCCCCCCCCTTTTTTGGGTTTGCGATTTAAAATTGGGATCCCTTGAGGGTATTTTTCACCAACGAAGGTGTATTTGCAGGGCGTAATTACGCCGTGTGAGCGGGACCGGCCCATAGACATTCATTACCAGCGGCGCGTATACTCCATTAAAGGGGTTGTCTCATCTTACTGTTTCATAGAGCAAAGCAGTATTATCTAATTCATGAATCCTGTCACTTCCTGGCAAAGCTGTCTGTAATTAGCATAAGCGCTCCGTGTGATCAGACTTCTCTGTTTATTAGTCTAGATTAGATAAATTTCCTGCTACCAGGTCCAGAGAAGCTTCAGATTTAAAGTAAAAATTAGTAATTAGTGTCTTGTGTTTGAAAAATCAGATCACACACGAGCTCTCACACTGCTGGGACCTGTGTGATGTCACTCCCTGCTATTGAATAGAACAAACAGCCGGGGAGAAGAAGTACACAGGTTTATCACTTCAGAAACCAGAGAGAGCTCAGGTGGTGATAAAATCACTTGTAGCTCCTCAACAAAAAAAAAACCGATCAAAACGTCTTCATTTAGTGTTCCCTACAAGCTATTCTTTGTAGTGAGACAACCCTTTGTCTATGGACAAAGCTGGCAGAGTAAAGCATTGTATTATTAAGGAACTCATGTGCTTTGTTGTTGAAGTCTTGATGTCCTCTCCACATGTAATGACGTTACTTAATCCTTTATTGTGCAGGTGAGGAGCTGACCTTCAACTATAATTTGGATTGCCTTGGGAATGAGAAAACAGTCTGCCGATGCGGCGCGCCGAACTGTAGTGGATTCCTTGGTGATAGACCAAAGGTTTGTCTTCATTGCTTCATTATCCAAGTGCATGTTACATATGGTTCAAGTGTATATATGAGAGTGTGTGGTAAGTGAAGGACGTGGATAGGACATTCCAGTCATTCTTTTATAGCATAGCAAACCCCAGCAAATATAGATCATATGTAGAGTAGCAGCTACTCCGGGCCCTCAACATACAATATTAACTGCTGCCTGGACTACTATTGTATGCTGAAGCCATAACTCTATAGAAAAAAAGCCCTGAAATGTCCCCAACATAATGCAAAATGGCGATAACCTCAGAAGGCGCTGCTGGAAGCTGGAAATCACTTTCTATAATGAGGACAGGAGCTTCTTTCAGTCATGTACTTCATACACCGTGGGGTACATTTAGGGGCCGTTCACACGGCTTATTCTGTGACTGATTTCAGACGTATTACGCGCATACTGCAGTACTGCTGAAATCCGTCCCCGCAATTACGTCGGCAATAAGCCGTGTGAACATCGCCTTATGTCAATTGTTTCACAATACACGCATGGTGTACGTGCTTTTAGTAGACCGGTTTGAGACACTTCTGCCGCTCTTCTGACCAGGGCTGTGGCCATGCTAAAAGGGGTGCGGCTTCATGGGGAAATGAGTGTGGCTTACCATGTAACACCAGACACTATGGGCCACATGTATGAAACGGTTTGGGTCTAAAACTCACTTTTTTCCCCCATAGGTTTCTATGGGGGAAAAAGTGAATTTTAGACCAAAACTTTTCATAAAATGTGGCCCTATAATTTTGCAGCAGGTTATGACGCAAACAGAGGCAACTTATATTGGGTATAAATTTAGACTAGACAGTTTTAATTTACCAAATATATCATGCAATTGATAAACGTGCTTCATTTTAAAGTTAACGCTGTCCAAGTATTAGACAGAATCCATAAATCTGCCATAATGTACCAGAAAAAAATGCTGCTTGGAGCAGTACAGGACATGTAGTACTGCACTGTACTGTAGAGAGGTGCTACTAGACTGCCAATCACTGCATGCACTCACTAATACATTAAGAGCAGTAAAAGGACATGTAAGCACCGCACTGTTTCTGTAGAGGGGCTACTAAACTGCCAATCTTTGCATGCACCTCACGATACATGTTAAGAAGCAGTAAAAGGACATGTTTCCCGCACTGTACTGTAGAGAGGCGCTTAGACCACCAATCACTGCATGCCCCCACTAATACATGTAAGAGCAGTACAGAAAATGTAAATACTGTACTGTAGGGAGGGGCTACTAGACCCAATTACTGCAAAGCCCCCACTAATAATGTAAGAGCAGTAACAAGGACATGTAGTACTTTTACTAAGAGAGGCCTTAAAAGACCACCAACCCACTGCAAGCACCTCCCCAAAATACATGTAATACAGTACAAAAACATGTATTTAACGAAACTTAGGGAGGGGCTACTAAAACCACCAATTATTTGCATGCACCCACAAATCCATGTAAGAGCATCCCGGACTGTATACGTACTGTAGGGGGGGGCAAACAAGACCACAACCCACTGCATTTTCCCCTTTCAAAAATAAAATGTAAGAGCATACAGAACATGAGAACTTTACTTTTAGGGGGGGCAACAAAACCCATCAATCACTGAAAATTTCCCTTTAAACTAATCCCATTAAAGCATTCCAGAAAAATTTTAATTCCCCGCATTTTATTTGAAAGAGGGGCCCCAAACTAGACCGCCATCACTTAATGTATTGGGCATACCCTGATTCTAATACTTTAAAACCCCCCTGTTTAGTATGACACAGGCAGCAGTAAAGGCAGCAAAAACAGTGTACCCTGCCCTGAAAGGTTTGCTATCCAGACCGGCTCGGGGGGCTTTTAAAAAGCCCCAGGGCTGACGTAAAAGAAAAATTTCCCGGGGCGAAATTTTAGGCACTGGGAACCCCGGGTTAAACCTAAGGGAGCAGGGAATTTCCATTTTGAAAAAAGGGGTTAAAATAGGGGGTTTTCCTTTTGGTCCCTGCTGTTAACTACAGCTCCGTTCCTAGTGCAGTTGCGGTGCTGGCAGCTGCAAACTCCCTCTGTTAGCAGTGACATCTTTTGGCACCCGCTGTAGCCCGAAATACTCGCTCCCCGCCTTCAAAAAGCCAAGGGAAATTGTTTTTAAAAGGGGTTTTAATAAGCTAAGGCTCCATTTAGTTTTCACTTTTTTTTGGGCCCCCAAATTTGGGGTTTTCCCGCTAAAAGGCAAGCATAGCCCAAAAATTTGGAGGGTGTTTGTCCAAAACAAAAAAGCATAAAAGGTTCCCGTAAATAAGAGTGCTGCTGTAGACCAGGCTTTTGTGTCCAACTTGCAAATCGTAAAAATTTGGGGGGAAAAAAAAGAAAGGGTTTCCCAAAGCATTTTTGGGGGCTACTTTTGGGCCCCTTGGAATTTCTAGGGGCCCTTTAAACGGCTGTTTTTGTGTCTATCAGGATAAGTTTTTCCATGGCATCCCACGATTAAAGGGGTCATAAAAAAGGATTGAATGGGACCTAAAGCGGAGACCCGATGGGTCTTGCCACTTGGGGGAGTTTGTCTCCCATGTGGGGATAACAGCCCTGTATCATGGAGAGGAGTCCACCACAGAGGGTGCAGCAGGGCAGAGCAAATGCCCGGGGTTTTTTTTTAAATTAGGAACCCTTTTTAATTTTTCCCTTCCTATATTGTAAAATTTTCCCAAGGCCGGCCTCATCACATGAGGAGAAATCCAAGAACCCAAAGAAAAAAACAAAAGGGCCCGTAGAACCAAGGGGGAGGGAAGAAGGGGAGCCCTGAAGTTTAAATGTTTCCGCTGTTTTAAGGTGGCAAAGCTCATCCGGGGTGCGACAAAAGTTGGGGCACCAAGACTTATCACCTCTCCTGTCTCAAATCTTGAAAAAAGGGCCCCTTTTGGGGAAAAAGTTTAATCCCCCAGTCCTCTCGGCCCTTCTTTTTCCCAACGCTTTTTACGTGGAAAAGAATTATGGCCAAAAACCAAGTAAAAAATTAAAACGCCCTTTAAAATATCTTCTAGAGGGTTAAAGAGGTATTCCTCCCCTAACTTTGGATGTACAAGGGATAGGCAATGCTATAAATTGTCGGGGCCCGGGAAAAAAAATATTTGGGAGCCTTTTTGTAATCCGGTCATGCTTCTATAGCTTTTGGTGCGTTTTCTGCTTTTAAAAAAAGCGGCCTGCCCTTGTCACTCCCGCCTTGACTACGCAACATCCTTCTCTGTGGCTTCCCCGTTTAGCACCTTTTGCTCACCTAAAACCTTTCCCAAAACCCCTTGCTCCCCGTCTTATCCACCTCTCTCCTCGCTACCCCCGCCTCCCCCCCCTTTTCCCAATCCCGCACTGGCTACCCTGCCCAGGGGAATCCAGTTCAATTTTACTAACCCTGACCAACAAGGCTCTCCATGACCTCTCCCTTCCATACATCTCTGCCTTAATCTCTAAATACCTCCCCTCACGCAACCTCCGCTCCTCACAGGATCTTCTCCTCTGCTCTCCCCTTATTAGCTCCTCACACAACTGTCTCCAAAACGTCTTTCATGCTTCCCCCATACACTGGAACTCACTGCCCCAAAAACCTCAGACTCTTGGCCACCCTCACTAGCCTCAAAAGCAACGTGAAAACCCATCTCTTCAGGGGCCTAAACCTACAAGGAGGACAGAAAATAATAAAGGGTAGATATAGGCAGGGCCGGACTGGGAATAAAAATCAGCCCTGGCACTAAGCCCCCAGCAGCCCACATACAATATCCGCTTAAAAAATCTCCCTTGTTCTCGCGCCTTCTCGCCACTTTCCTAAAATAAACAACACTATAAAGCTGCTTTCCATCACGGAGCGTTTTTGGGGTGCATTTTTTAATGTGGTATTTTTGTTGCGTTTTTAATTCAGGAGCAGAGCAGTTATTGCTGAAACAATTCAGCAACAAAAAAAGCCGCATCAAAAAAATGCACCAAAACGCTCTGTGTGAGGATCCCCCTACACAACAGGCAAAGGAGAGAAACATGGTGCAGAGAAACCCCTCATCACAGAGGACAGGTGTGCACTTAGCTTTACAATCAGGACCAGCCCAACACGACACTACATAAGCACCAACCATAACCTACAACCCCACCAATCACATCCCCCATTATCAGGTCACCACACATGAAATACAGCACCGACTCAACATATAAGTAAACTTACCCCTGACAAGCAGGGACTCACCACAGAAGACGTTCATCTCAGAAGGGAGATTGTCTTCTTCAGTCCTTATCTTCTTGCTGGCCCAAACCTCCATGATGTCTTCCCTGATTAGTCGTTCCCTTCCCCTTTCTTTCACCGTCCAGTACAGCATGGCAGGGTCCTCTTTCAAGTGTCACTACTCGTCCCTGGGTAGAATTTTAACCACAAATACATCTTAGACTCCAGTCACTTCCCAGCACTTTCCTATCAATCCCAAACAGCGTATGTAAGACCGTAAAAATTAGAAATGTAAAAAAAAAGTCAGAGTAAGTGGCATGTAAATAGTAAGACTCCCGCAAAGTTAGGTAAACCGATGCCTTCCACCATTAATTTTGGTAGGTAGACAAGGCTATACCCCAGTAACTAGCCAGGTAGCAAGGGATTCCCATTAAAATAGCCCGGTTAGCTGGGGCTGTCCCCAGTAATCCAGCCAGGTACCGGGTCAGGGGCATTAATTAGCAGACCAGGCCAGTAAGTGGCAGGCAGGGGCAGACTATAGCTAGGCAGGGCCCGGGGGTTAATTTTAATGCCATGATCAGGGCCAGGGGGTAATTTAGCCAGGCAGGGCCATGTGTGTATTATCCAGGCAGGGCCAGGGGTATTTAGCAGGGCAGGGCCAGGGGTTATATTAGCCAGGAAGGGCCAGTGGGGTATAAAGCCAGGTAAGGGCCAGGGGGTAAATATGCCCATGAAGGCCATGGCGTATATAGCCTAGGAATGTCCAGGGAGTAATATAAGCCAGGCAGGCCAGGGGGTAATTAGCCAGGCAGGACCAGGGGGTATTAAACCAGGCAGGGCCAGGGGGTATTTAGCCAGGCAGGGCCAGGGGTAAATTTAGCCAGGCAAGGGCCAGGGGGTATATAGCCAGGAAGGGCCAGGGGGTATAATAGCCAGCAGGGCCAGGGTATATAGGCAGGGCCAGTTCCAGGGTATAACGGCAGGCAGTGGCCGAGGGGTAAATAGCCAGGGCAGGGGCAAGGGTAATAAAGCCAGTCAGGGCCAGGGATATAGCCATTGCAGGGCCATGGATATAGCTAGGCAGGGGCCATGGGGATATAGCCAGGGAGGCAGATAATATAGTCTAGACCGTGGCATGGGTATAATCTAATGACAGGGGCAAGGGGTATATAGCTAATAGCCCATGGCGCAGGGGGATAAAGCCATGCAGGGCCAGGAGGATATAGCCAAGGCAGGCCAGGGGGAAATATAAGACCCGGCAGGGCCAGGGGGATAAAGCCAGGTCAAGGGCCATGATTAAGTAGTCTAGTCAGGGGCCGAGGGGGATATAGCCAGGCAGGTGTTCCAAGGGGGATATAGCCAGGCATGGGCCCCGGGGGTATATCCAGGCAGTGTCCAGGGGGATATAGCCAGGCAGGGCCATGGTATATAGCAATGCAAGGGGCCATGGGGATGATAGCTTAGCCAGGGCCAGGGGTATTATAGCCAAAGACAGGATATATAACTAGCAGGGTGGCCAGGGGGATCTAGCAAGCCAGGGCCAGGGGGAATATAGCCCGGCAGGGCAAGGGTATATAGCCAGGCAGGGGCCATGGGTATATATCCAGCAAGGGCCAGGGTTATATGAGCTAGGCAGTGGGCCAGGGGGAAATAGCCAGCAGGAGAGATTAAATCAAGACAGAGGCAAGGAGGTAAATAGCTAGAGACAGGTGGCAAGGGGTATATAGCTAGCCAGGGCCAGGGATATATCAGGCAGGGCCAGAGGATATAGCCAGGCAGGGCCCAGGGGAATATAGCCCAGCATGGTCCAGGGGAATATAGCCAGTGCAGGGACCAGGATTATTTAGCTAGGCAGGGTCCAGGGAGGATATATCACAGGCAGGGGCCAGGGGATATAGCCAGGCAGGTGCCGATGGGATAATTGGCCAGGCAGGGGCAGGGGATATAGCCAGGCAGGGCCATGGGTATATAGCTAGGCAGGGAGGACCATGGGGAAACTTAGCTAGCCATGGCCAGGGGGGAAATAGCCATGCAGTAGTAATAAAACAAGGCAGTAGCCAGGGATATAGCAGCCATGCCAGGGGAAAACCAGGCAGGAGGATATAGTAGCAAGACAGGGGCAAGGGTATAAAGGCTAGCCAGGTCCAGGTGGGGATATAGCCAGGCAGGGCCAGAGGATATAGCCAGGCAGGGCCAGGGGAAATAAAGCCAGGCAGGGCCAGGGGATATAGCTATGGCATGGGCAGGGGGATATAGGCCAGGCAGGGGCCAGTGGGATATAGCCCAGCATGGGCACAGTGTTGATATATGTAGCCAGGGGACCAGGGGGATTAAAGCCAGGCAGGGGGCCAGGGGGATACTAAGCCAGGCCGGTGGCCAGGTGGATATAGCCAGGCAAAGGTGGCAAGGGGGAATATATAGCCAGGCAGGGGCCAGGGGATATAGCCCCGCAGGGGCCAGGGGGATATAGCCAGCAGGGCCAGGGGATATACCAGCAGGGGCCAGGGGGATATTAAGCCAGGCAAGGGGGTCCAGGGGGATAAAGCCAGGCAGGGGCCAGGGGGATATAGCCAGGCAGTGGGCCAGGGGATATAGCCAGGCAGGGGCCCAGGGGGATATAGCCAGGCAGGGGCCAGGTGGGAATATAGCCAGCAGGGGCCATGGGGGATATATCCATGCAGGGCCAGGGGATATAGCCAGGCAGGGGCCAGGGGGATATAGCCAGTCAGGGGCCAGGGTGATATGAGCCAGGCAGGGCCAGGGATATAGCCAGAGCAGGGCCAGGGGGATAAAGCCATGCAGGGCCAGGGGATATAGACCAGGCAGTGGCCAGGGTGATATCGCCAGCATTGGCCAGGGGAAATATAGCCAGGCAGGGGCCAGGGGGATAAAGCCAGGCATGGGCCGAAGGGGGATATAGCCAGCAGGGGCCAGGGGGATATAGCCAGTGCAGGGGGCCAGGGGGGATATAGCCATGCATGGGCCCAGGGGGATATTAGCCAGGCAGGGGCCAGGGGTGATATAGCTAGGCATTGGGCCAGGGGGATATAGCCAGGCAGGGAGATAAACACTAGGCAGGGAACCAGGGGGATATAGACTAGCCAGGGCCATGGGGATATAGCCAGGCTAGGAGAATATATGCTAGGCAGGGTCCATGGGGGATATAACCATGCAGGATTATATAGCTAGGCAGGGGCTAAAGGGGGATATAGCCTAGCCAGGGCCAGGGAAATAGCTAGGCAGGGGCCAGGGGGAATAGCCAGGCAGGGCATAAGTATATAGGCTAGGCAGGCCCAGGGGGATATAGCTAGCCAGGCAGGGGGATATATCTAGGCAGTGGCCAGGGGGTATAAGCCATGCAGGGCCAGGAGTATATAGCTAGGGCAGGGGCCCAGTGGGGATATAGCCAGGCAGGACCAGGAGTATATAGGCTAGGCAGTGGGCCAGGCAGTGGGGAGTAAAGCCATGCGGAGTATATAGCTAGGCAGGGTCCCAGAGGTATATAGAGCCAGCAGGAGTTAATATCATGGGCAGAGCCAGGGGGGTATTATGAGGGCCAGCAGGGGCCAGGGGGGAATAGAGGTTCCAGGCAGGGTCATTAAAGATGTTACAAAAAAATAAAGATTATACTCACCTGATGTCCTTTTCCCTCCTCTTCTTCCACGTCCGTTCCCGGAGCGGCCGCTCACATCCGGGGTGCGGGCCGCGGAGCAGGCGCGCGATGACGTCAACACACTCGCGCGCGCTGACCCCCGCGGCCTCTCTCTGGGAGCTGAGCAGGTACGGATCAATAGACCCATGCTCAGCCTCGCTGCTCTTGCACCCGCGCGTTTCAGTTGCGTCGGCCGTGATGGCTGCATGGTTGGGTCAGTTGACCCGGGGCCCGTGGCAGCGATGGGGTTGACTGTTCCGGCCCCGGCTGCCACAGGGGTCCGGTCCGAAAAATATTGCGACCATTGCGGCCCTGTTTGCGTGGCGCCCGGCACTCGGCGCCCACCTGGGGTGGAACAACCGGCCCCCTCGGCGGGTTGCCCGAGCCGGCCCTAGGGGCCCGGAACCCCAGCGGCCCGCCGGGCAAGTGCCCGGTTTGCCCTATGGGCAGTCCGGGCCTGGATATAGGTAACCCAATGATACCGGTAGATATAAAGAATAGTCAAGACAAAGTACTACATATCACTGGACAAGACTTTAAAACATAACTTTTAATAAATACTGAATAAAGTATCAAAAATGTAATTTAATTTTTGATATTTTATTCAGTATTTATTAAAAGTTATGTTTTAAAGTCTTGTCCAGTGATATGTAAACCTACAATAACCCTGCTCCCCCTACACCCCATAAACATGTCTGCCCCTCACCTCCTGTCTCTTTCCTCCTCCATTGTAGATTGTAAGCCTTTGTGGGCAGGGTCCTCTGTACCAGTTGTTAGTCTTTTATCGTCACAATTGGACTTGTTTGAAATATGTATGTAACGCTCTGAATGTACAGCGCCCTGGAATCAATTGGACTCTAAAATAAATAATAATCCAAGAGGTGGGACTTCCACCGACCAGACATTGATTGCATATCCTTTCAATTTCTATAGGGAGACAACCCCTTTAACACTAAAATATCCATTTTAGTGGTTAAAGCGCTGATTCTGTGTTCAAAATAACCTATATAGACAGAGGTAATGCAAGAAAAAGCACCAAACTGCTATAAAAACATGTAATGGGAGTCTGGGATATAGCCTAGAGTCTCCTGAAATAATCTGGCCCACCGCCCCCTTTTAAAAAAAATAATCCGTGCTCCTTGGAAATCCACCTTCATATGAGGGGATTTCCCATTGCAGACATTTATGGCATATCCGTACCAATGAAGATAACCACACTTGTGCACGGTCACCTCTCCACCTCATCTCCTCCTTTCTGAAATTTCCCTCAGGAAATAGGAGACCCCCTGTTCTCATAATATGTGGGGTCCCAAAAAATGGCGATACAGTGCATTATTAGTACTTGCTCATCCCTGCTTTTGTGCTAGATGCCAAGTCCTGTGAAATGGAAAATACGTGAGTAACCACCAGAGACTAACTAGCATGTCTGTGACTCGGGGGGCCACCCAGAATAATATCATGGGCCACATGTGGCTCATCGGATGCAGGTTGGGTGTCTCTGCTGCTCAGTCTGCCTTATGGATACTGCTTTGTGAAGTGGGGCCTCATCATTTCCAGTCTGTAACCTCTTCCCCTTTGGAGCGGTGTCTGTAGGAGCTCGGTGGTTTTAGGTTTTAATTTTTATTGTCCTTTTTTTTTTTTTTTTTTTTGTTTTTTAACCTGCTTCAATTTGTATCTCCTTTATTTCCAGGGAAGTGGGAGTGCCCGTGGCATCACTGCGATGTCTGCGGAAAGGCTTCTGTGAGCTTTTGCTGCTTGTGCCCGAATTCCTTTTGCAAAAGTCACCACGAGGACAATCTGTTCATACGAGCAGCGGAGGGCAAACTTTGCTGTATGGAGCACGACCAGGACGAGTATGATGAAGTACAAGCTGCTGAATGTAAACCGAAAGAGCACTCAAAAGCCAAGTATCGGAAGAGTCAGAAGAGCAGATAACCAGCGGACTGCAACACTATTGTACAGAGGACTGTGAATAGGGAGAACAGAGGCACTCGCAGGCCTCGTCCATTCAAGGCTGTACAGCTTTGTGATCTACCTTGATTCAGGACAGAAGATACACACTGAGCCATCCTCCGCAGCCCCGCTGCGTCTGCACTGATACCGAGCTGTGCCATAGCTCACTCCCCATCTTACACTTACACAACAGAACCGTTATACCCTCATTAGCGGCAGACGTATACAAAGCCTTGTGTATTGGTTTATGACTGGAGCTGTTTGCAGGATTTTCAAGTGCATCGTTTCGGCAGGTTTTTTACCTTTTGTAAAACAGGACACTATTGGCTCCACATAGAAATCTATATTGTTTTTTTTTGTTTTTTTTTTACTCTACTAGTGCAGATGATAATTTGTGTAACCCTTTCTTAACAAAGATATAGGTACATTTAACACAGTATGTTATTAGGTTGTTTTTTTTGGAGGGGAGGGGTAGTTTTATTCTGATTCGAGGTTTTATTGCAAGTGCTCATAGCTGTTGGGGGCGCTGCGTGCATCAGGCTCAGTAATAGTGCTTTATGCACTGGGCTGATTAAGGGGGGGGGGGGCTGCATGCACTGGGTTTATTAGTAGGGGAGCTGCATACATCAAGCTTGGTAATGGGGGCTGCATGCATCAGGCCCAGCAATGAGAGATGCATGCAGCAGGCTTGGTCATGGGGGCGCCGCGTGCGGCAGGCTTGGTCATGGGGGCGCCGCCTGCACCGTGTTCGGTGATGGGGGCGCCGCCTGCACCGTGTTCGGTCATGGGGGCCCCGGGCCTGCACCTGTTCGGTCATGGGGCGCCGCTGCACCGGTTCGGTCATGGGGGGCCGTTTGCACCGTGTTCGGTCATGGGGGCGCCGCCTGCACGTGTTCGGTTTCATGGGGCGCCGCCTGCACCGTGTTCGGTCATGGGGGCGCCGCCTGCACCGTGTTCGGTCATGGGGGCGCCGCCTGCACCGTGTTCGGTCATGGGGGCGCCGCCTGCACCGTGTTCGGTCATGGGGGCGCCGCGTTCAGTAGGCTCGGTAATAAGTTCAGTTGCATATACCATGTTCACACAGCCAAATTACCTGCTATATAAACAGTGTTGTGGCCAACTTTTTTTTTCGTTTTTATGCACGTTTTTAACATTTTAAGCGTGACTGCATTTTGATGACTGTGGGAACAAATTTCTGCGCTTTTTATTTCTTGCGTTCAGTCCAAGTAGTGTGCTCGTTTTACAGATGTACAGTTGCTACCTCACCTGGTTACAAGTGTGGCTCCCACCTTGTCATCTTTTATCTTTTTGTATTTTTTTTTCTAGAATTATAGGGTGGGTGTGCAAAATGCTCCCCAACAAGGTGGTGGAGTTTACCCATCTGCCTATAAAGATACATGGAAACCCACAGCCATCCTTGTGGCTATGTCATCTCAAGAATTTTGTTTTTTAATTACTTGGTGTTGTATACCTCTGTATGTTCAGGCTGGGATTCCACACAGTTGCGTTTAGTGCCAGGCAATAAGTCTTTTATGTGGATAATCAATGTATGTGTGCACGGTCAGGGAGGATATCCAGTGTACACATATTTTGGATGATTGTTCTTGGCTGTTAAGTTAGAAATCAGACTCTGAAAATATTTTGCTGTGCGTTTCACCCCACTACCCTTCTGAACACTACTGGGAGAAGTAGAATCTTGGGGCTCCTTGACTATTGCATGAAACTGGCTATCCTCCAAAGTAGATTCATTTGGATGCAATAAGCCTAGAAGGAGTAACACCATGGGCATTTTACCCCTGCTAGGGTCATGCTGCTAGGATTGCCTATGAGAATTTTATGACTTAGCCTGGATCTTAGATAAACTTGAAGGGAATTATAACCTCCTATTAACACATTGCCTTTCGCAGTTAAAACTTACCGTGCTGATTCTTTTTATAATGTTATTTTTTTATAGGTGGCTGTAGTTCCAGATTTTGTTATTCCTTGCACAGCACCACAATAAAATTCTAGTTGCCTGCAAATAAGTTTACTGCATACAGGTTTAATGTGGAGGTCAATGTAAAGGGTGTATGCTGTAAGCTCCACCTAGTGGTGGCTGCTGGTAGCTGAGATTTTAGCATTTGTGTCTGCTGTGGATTTGGAAAACAAAGCTCTTACTGTTATAAAGATTTATTATGGAATCGGTCAGCACAGAATTTTAGATTTTGTCAGATACAAAATTATGGACGTTAACTTAAAGCTGGCCATACACACTGCGTCCATTTAGCCCAGTGCAGTGATTGGCAGTGAATGGGTAACTTTTAAGCACTTCTGAGCAGTGTATATTGTTTGTTTTTTGTGTCTCAAGGAGACGTCCTACATAACAAGTCTCCTTGTAGTTCTGTATATAGTTGCAGGATCTGATGTATGGACAGCATAAGTGATCCTCCAGGTGTTTGGGGGGGGGGGGGGGGATCAGCATAGCTTGGCCCCTTAGGTCAGTCTTGGCTAAATAAAATTATTGAACCCGTAAATCTTGATCTCCCGTTATATTTGTTCAGGTTGACGTGTATTATGAACAGGCAAGCCTGATTTTCTTTGTGAAAAGGCCACATCTGTAGAAGAACTAGACTGTACGTTAATGGAAGCGAATCATTATAGTAGAGACAGGATGTAGTCACGACTCGTAGACTGAAGAATCTGGACTTTGATTCCCATTTAAGTTGCTAAAAAAAAAAATGTTAATCAACAATGAAAGACGCACTTTATTACTTTTTAATGCTTTTGTTATTTTATCATTACTTCGACTTGAACTCATCAATACAAAATGTATCTCTTTATTTTTTTTTTCCCACGAGCTGTCAGAATAGAGATTTTTCATTACTTAATCTGGATCCAGTGAGTTTTATTTTCCTCATGTTGGCATAAAAAAATAATGTGATTTATAAAACCGCTTGAAAGGTGGCTGCAATGGGGGCTCATTTTATCAGCTGTATCTACCAAAGGCTTGCCAATTAACTATTCTAAACTATATATTGACTAACTAACTAAGACTTCGCTTTTATTTAGACCTACATGTCAATTAAAGGGGTTGCCTCACCGCGTTGTTTCACAAAGCAAAAAGCAGCTTTTATTCATGCACCCTGTTCATACTTTGGATGGTTAGCATGTCGGCTCCATAAGCAAAGGTCTGCTAATTACTCTGACTTAAGAGCAGAAGATGTTTATCTAAAGTGCAAAGAAGCTTCAGAGCTGAAGTAAACAAAAGTAATCTCCTTTGTTTGTTAGATCAGATAACACTCAAGCTGCCAGTAGTTCTGTGTGATAACATTTTCCTGCTATCAGATAATACAAACAGCAGGGGAGAGCATGTCCTTAACGTAGAGAAACTTGAGCACTAAGGGCCACATGTATGAAAACGGTCTAGTTCTAAAATTCATTTTGTTGCCCACCCTAACCAATCAGAGCGCCCCTTTCAATTTTCCAGAGCACCATATGAAATGAAAGGGGCGCTCTGATTGGTTAGGGTGGGCAACAAAGTGAATTTTAGAACTAGACCGTTTTCATACATGTGGCCCTAAGAGCTGATAAAATCACTTTAATCTCCTCAACAAAGAAGAATAAAGAAAATTGTTGGGAAAACACTTCCTTTTCTGTTACCTACATGTTGAAAGCTAATCGTTGTAGTGAGACAACACCGTTAAAAAATAGAGTAGTCAGATCTCTTGAAAGTATTCACTGTATCTGTATTATAGCGCATAATAGTAAATCCTGAACTAAGGATTGCTGATATCTGCAGTACATCTGTAAAATGAACTGATAGACTCCCATGGGGGATATTCACACAGCGTTTATTAGATACGCGTTTGGGTACGTTTTTTGGACCCAAACACGTTTCTAACATTGCTCAGTGTGATTAACACACACATCATTCAGACGATAGTGTTTTACTAATTCAAAGCTTTATTGAAAAAAGAACAAAGATTGTCCATTTGTCTTAAGATCATTAAACTATTCCAGAGAGTAATATAAGCACATTATATACCCAAAACTAGAGTATTAAACACCTGCTATTTACACCTCTTTTTGTTACCGGAGTGGACCAAGGTCCCAACTGTACCTGTATGCCTTAGCACATCTATTTATGCAAACGTACATCTTATACCATTCTAATATACATCAATGAACAAGAACACTAAACTGTGTCAATCAAAAATAGAACTACCTACCGGCTAGAGAGGTACTTGCTAATCTATCTTCATGTTGTCTGATAATTATCTATCTTATAGAGAGAGGAGAGGACCGATTTATTCTGTTCTTAGCCAGAGAGAGCACCAAGTTGCCACCTGGCTTGTCCCAGATGCCGAGAGCACGCCAAGGTATTATCCATCATCCCAGTCACCTATATTGCATGAAGTCTGCGGACTCACAAAATTCCAACCATGCCTGCCATGTCCTTTAATATTTATCAGTAGTCTGGGCACGGTCGGCACTAATTTCTTCCATTCTTTGGAGTACAAAGATTTCTTTAAACCAGTCAGAGATGGTCGGGACTACATTAGATCTCCAATGTCTAGGGATCAGCGTTCTAGCTGCGATCAACAGGTAGATCAGCACGTTCCCTCTAAGAAAGTTAAGCGGTAATGGGATCATGGATAAGCGCAGCGTGGCTGG
This sequence comes from Phyllomedusa bahiana, assembly GCA_025379985.1. NCBI lineage: Eukaryota > Metazoa > Chordata > Amphibia > Anura > Hylidae > Phyllomedusa > Phyllomedusa bahiana. Next base: position 57,785 of record JAODAL010005796.1, on the reverse strand, counting down.
ATCATTTTGTAGTCTGATGACGATAGTGTTTTACATACGTCTTTTGGATACGTTTAAGGCCTGGTTCACACGGCTTATTGCCAGCGTAATTGCGGGGACTGATTTCGCCCCGCAATTACGCCGGCAGCGGGGTCGGGGCACCGGCAGCTCGCTGGCCCCATAGACTGTCATTATCTACGGCGCGTACACGCCGTAAATAATTCACATGTCACTTTCTCCCCGGTCGGCGGATTAGCTGAGCGGGGAGGGAGACGGAATCCATAGTTCTCTATGAGAACTGTGGATTACCGTAGTTACTGGGACGGATTGGAGCCGTACTGCAGCGCAAATACGGCGCGCAGTACGGCTGGAATCAGTGCCCAAATAAGCCGTGTGAACGAGGCCTAACAGATTCACTCAAAGAATTGTTGCCATTCATGATACATGTTTAGTATCCAACACTCAAAGAAAACAGATAAAAAAAACGCTGTGTGCACATAACCAGTATGTCCGAGGAATCGTATTACTTTATTTCCTTCATTTATGTAAAAATTTAATTGGTTTCCATATCCTTCAACGCCAATATAATACTTACCCTTTATACTTACCTGTCTATGTACTACAATCATGGCTATTAACAAGTTGCTTTAAAGATATACATAATCTTGCTATCTGTCAAATCGCTTTTCCTACCTGTACCACATTTTTGCCCATGCGCCGACTCTGGGCATTGTATGAGTGATTGTGACTAGGCGTCCTTCTTCAGGGCGTGGGCACGGCTTTTCACATATACCCGCATACGTATGTAATCATGCTTCGGCAAACCTACCTTTCATCTAGGTTCTTCATGCATTTTACTGATAGGCAGTCTATCAATTCGTTTTAACAGGTATACTACAGCCCTTCTTTTGTTCATGCTTTTCTAGTATGCGCTATAGTACAGATACAGTGAATACATTCAAGAGGTCCAAGTAGTCCACTTTTATTTTGACCTAAATTTCAAGGTGACATGTCCGGAAAGTGGCGTGTCCATGCCAGTTTTATGCGCATTAAATCAGTGTAAAGTGCACCTGAAAGTCCGATACTTTCTAAAAAACCGGCATCAGGTATACCTTGCATAGAAAACTTAAAGGGGTTGTCTCGCTACAATGATTGGGCTTTAATTAAAAGATCTTTAAAAAACAAGCAGCTTTGCAATATATGTTCATTACAAATGTCCTACTGATTTTGAGTTATCCCGGTTAGTAGTAGTGCATCAGCTTCTGAAATCCCTATAGCAGCTGACCTGTTGATCTTTATCTCACTGGCTGTCAGGTCTGATGACTCATCACCTTCTGAATATAGGTCAGAGCACAGAGCCCCTCCTGCACAGGATGCTTCTGTAGTGGAGGGAGGTGGAGGGCTCTGGCTTCTGTGTCTGTGTGGATTAACCCTGTGTGTGCCTGCTGCCTCCTGCTCTACACAGACTGAGGAGAGCAGAGGTGAGGCTGATCAATAGATGTGACAGCAATGACCCTGTGTGTTACTATAATCATGATGTGTCTGTGGAGCTGTGCCTATACTAATAGAACAGATCAAGGGGGCATGTGAACGCTTCATGCTCTGCTGTACTAGTGACACATCGTGATTATAGTAACACTTCACAACTGCCCTGTGTCTGTTCTGACAGGGTTTGTTGTTGCTTGAGATGTGGAGATTTGTTTGCTAAGCAGGGGGTATAGGAACACATGCATCCCCTCTGCTCTATTAGCATACACAGCATCACAGACCAGATCAGCCCTCTCCTGTCTCCTGACTGTGTAGAGGAGCAGCAAGAGCCTGCAGCAGACCTAGGCAGGCACACACAGGGTTAACTCTGGCAGCAAACCCCCTCGCCCTCCCCCTGCTGTATAGAAGGAGAGCTTTCTGTGTGCTGAGGGGAGGGGGGAAGAGGGAGGAGAAGAGACAGACAAGAAGCATGCCCCTCAATTCAAAAATCCTATGCTGACAGTGAAGTAGGCTGAAAGCCTGTAGTGAGACAACTCCTTTAATGAGGCAAAAAAGGCGCAACTCACGGCGCTTAGCATATCATTAGTAGTATATTTAATGCGCCTATCGAGGCGCATTGGCTGATGGAGGCGCATAACATATGTAATGTGCCTCAATAGGCACATTGCGCGACTGGGACACAGTGCACCATATTTAGGCGCATTACAAAGTGTCATGCCCGGCGTATAATGCGCCTAGTTTTGGTGTACGACAGTTCATTTACAACAAGAATATGGCGTAAAAAGTGGTTTGGCCGCAAAATAGACCAAAAAACTGGCATTGGCGTGTTGGGACATGTCGCCCTTAGTTGTTTAGTCATTATAGAGTTGAGAATCAATTGAAAAAGCTTTGGGAATCTATTGCCCTTTAGGCAAACGGTATAGATAGTAAATTGTACCAACCAATTTAATTTAGGGTACTGCAGTACATTTTAGCAGCTGGACCCAACATAGGACAGCAGTGGGTTCTATAGTCATCCTTTGGTTTAATTGAACCACCCAGTTTTGAGGCTGTAATACAGCTATCAGAATCCAGCCTAACCCTGGAGCCACAGCTAAGTATTGGGGGGAGGTTTTCAATGGGACAGTTTAATTTATTTGGACTACAAATGTTTTTACATCAAGAATTGGTGCTGTAACTTCTACCTGACAGCTGTCACCTAGCGGGAACGCCACGCCTAAAGCACAACCTAAACACCATCAAGCACTTTGGAATGGCAAATAAAAATGATAGGCTTGTGCTTTATACATGCAATAAGCTAACCTATAGCACCATAGATAGGAGTGTTGCCTCCATCATACAAAAAGTGATGGACCATGCCCCAGATTTTAGTTGGATTTTGTATGTTTTATTCTTGATGACACTTTTCTGGCACTTTTCTATTAAAAGTACCGACTCCGCCATACAGCGCTCTGTAATGGCCATGTCCATGGTGCTTAAAGGCTATGGCTAGCTTTGACATAACCACTACCCTTTTGGAAATGTTTTTGCTATCTCGAGTACATTAAAAATTATTGTAGTCTGAAGTCTCGAGTCTGCTTCAAACCATCGATCATGCCCTTCCAGTAATAAATGCTGGATATAAGGCCTGTTTGTTTAGGATTTGCCACAGGGGCCAAGCCCTAGTGATTCTTCCCACACAAACAACTTTGGGCGACATGTATGAATTTGAATGCGTACTTTTTTTTTTTTTTTTACTTGGCGCCGACACTCCAGTTCTCCAGAGTGTAGAATACGACAGATTTTTGGCGCATTACATAGAGCTTAATACGCCAAACTTTGTATGGGCATAGAGTGTAATGCGCCAAATTTGGTGCACTGAGCTCTATGTAATGTGCCAAAAATCTGTCGTATTCTACACTCTTCTATATCTATTTAGAACTGTGGTGTTGGCACCAAGTAAAAAAAAAGTATGCATTCGAATTCATACATGTCGCCCTCTTATGTTTCAATGCTGAGAGTGTAGAATACGACAGATTTTTGGCACATTACATAGAGCTTAGTGCGCCAAGTTTGGCGCATTACACTCTATGCCCATATAAAGTTTGGCGCATTAAGCTCTATGTAATGCGCCAAAAATCTTCATACTGTCGTATTCTTCACTCTGGAGAACTGGAGTGTCGGCGCCAAGTAAAAAAAATGTACGCATTCGAATTCATACATGTCGCCCCTTGTGTGTACTTTCGTCACGGTGGATGCGCTCATCTGCCATGAACCTCCTCCACCACCTTTCTCTACCTTGAACAGGGAGCCATCAGAAGCAGTACTTTGTTGGCTTTGATTGAGGTTTAACAGCAGAACAGTCATCTAGGTGAAGGACTTAAACAAGCTCCATAGTAATGAAAAGGTTATTAAAAACCTGTGTAGAGGTTAAAAAAATTAAATACTGCACAAGATGTCTATGTCCTTTTATGACATATCAAACTCAAGGACCAGGTCTTGGCGCAGAAGGATCAACACTCTCCAATTTCGACAGAGGATTAAACAACCCCTGGCCCAAAGTGACAGCATGGGAAGTGGGTGCCATCTTGGATTCAAAGCTCCAACCTGCACCTCCATATGGTTCTGTTCAGCAACTCTCAGCAGGCACAGCTCTAATCACCCTACCCAGACTTCTTTAGTACTACAGCGATGGCATCTTGACTTTTTCTGATCATGTGGGGCACCACGGTCTTGTGAGGGCAATAATAATGCTGATGTGGTCATTGTTGAAATAAAGTTTAATGCCTAAAGTTCACACTGTCCCATAATGAAACTCGATCTTGCAAAAGAAACGTCTAGCATAATATATATCTATAGCCTGCAACTATAGTTTATGCTACTTTTCAACACACTCCACCAAACCCCTTCAGAAAAAAAAGGACAAAGATGCTTAAAAAAGTCAAAGGTTTTTCCTGGCTTTATGCACAGTGTCTGGCAGCAGCTGGAAAAAGCAAAGCTCATCACTACTGTGGTATAGAAACCAACTGTGGTGGGGGAGGGCAGGATGGGATTGGGGTAAAACAAAAAAAATAATCTTGCTTTGCTAGAACACAGAGCTCAACCACAACGGCTTAATCTGGATCCAACATCCTTCACCTATCTTAAAGGGGTTTTGCCACTATGTAATGTTGACGTGGGATCCTCCAAAATGGGTATTTAATCACTTTTCTAAATATATGTGATTACAAAAATTCCAGCCCGAGAAGGGTACAGGCTGCCTTACCTGCCCTTAGTTACTTAAAAGCTTTCATTAGATACGACCAGGCAGAGTGACCAGAGCTGCTGGCCAGACTTTCGCAGAGCACACTTCTTATCTAATGAAATATGTTGTGTTTTGTATACAGATTCCACTAGTTGTAGTGTGATTATCTGAGTAGATCCCTGTTTTATCTGATGACAGAAAACATGAAGAAGCTTTCAAGCTGCTGTGGAGAAATATGTTGTCTTTTGTATACAGAATCCACTAGTTGTGTGATTATCTGAGTGAACATTTCACACGATCCCTTATGTATGGCTCTGGCTGTGTCTCTCTCTCTCTCAGCTCAGCATTGCTTTGTTTACATTTGCTTCTTAGCAGATAAGGCACGTCCTGGCAAAACCCCTTTAAATCTAGTGGATTTTCCAGCATATAAGGGCGAATGTCTCACCCTCTAACAGGCTACATAGTGTAGGAATGAAACGTGCAGTGCATATGAGAAGAGAGTGGTTACTATACATATCCCAACTAGGGCAGGGAGCATTTCTCCAGGTAAGTTTCCTATACTGGGCACTTTCAGGAGCATTGGGAAGGTAGCAGCCTGAATCAAGTTTAGGCGGCGCATGCCTGATGTATTTACAGCAGACCTGAGCATTGTATGGCCTGTGGGCCGCATTCAGCTTACGATGCCCAGGTCTATGAATAGTATCGCTGAGAAGCCTCAGCGGGCCGTCAGCGCTATTATTAATATGCCCGGTGATTTCGCAGCGGTGCGATGAAGCGAGCTCAGCGCCGTGATGACGTTATGCCGCCATTGTCGGGCTGAAGAGGAATGTGCTCGGCCGGGAAGCAGTTAATGTTACTATTTTTAATTTTGGTTACCTGCCAGAGAGGGGACATATCTCTAGCTACCTGCCTAAGGGGAGCTGTATATACCTGCCTGACTGAGGCTACAGCGTAAGTTGCCACAAAAATAAACCCAGAAAAAAATTCCCAGTTCCCTTTGTTTTGTTTTGTGGTTTTTTTTTTTTCAATTAGTCTGGCCCTCTACAACCATCCCACTTTCTCATGTGGCCCCATGGGAAAATTAATGGCCCACCCCTGATTTACAGTGACGTGCCCTCTGTGAGAGGATTACTTGATCACCCTTCTTTCAGGTCAGTTATAGTCTCAGAGGTGTAAGTATTATCAGCACTAACCTGATCAGTGTGAAGAAAACCTCTCCCTAATAGAGAACATGATCAACCTTTCGGGTATTGCTTGTCCTTAACCTGTAGTCCAGTCTAATCTATCCTTTTCCAGAGAACAGGTCAATCATTATGTTGTTATCTAGTATTTTTAATGAAACTGTAGAGATAAGCAGCAGCTGATGTAAGATGGCTCTTTCATACCGTTCAAGTGTTGTTGGTTTTTTTCTCACAGCTGGAAAAGGAATATTTTATATAGCAAAAAAATTACATAAAGATCTCTTCTTTCATTACTAAAGAATTAAAACTCATTACTAACAGGACACTACCTTTACTTTTGCAGCTGTTGATTACTTCTATATAGTCTCACTACAACTAGTAGGTAATGTCAATGATCGCTATATTGTACTCTAGCCAGGCATAGACAAGGGTCAGGCACTGACCACAGCAATAGCTGGAAGGATAAGGGTAATCTTTTTCTGCACTGGGGAAGGAGTTTCCTCACCCTTATCTGTTGCTGCAGATAACACTTCTAGGCCATCTATAAAGAAAACCATCAAGTAATCCTTTCACTGCTGTACTATCCTGGCTCACAGCGAGGGAGAAGGCAGAAAGTCATGTACATAAGGGAACATTACAAAAAAAATATATATATAATATTCACATATTGCTTGTCAATACATAGTTGCATAGTTTGTAAGGCCGAAAAAAAGACAGACCTCCATCCAGTTCAGCCTGTTTTGCTACAGTGTTGATCCAGAGCAAGGCAAAAACCTCTATGAGGTAGAAGCCAATTGTCCTCAGTTTAAGGAAAAAATTCCTGACTCCAGTCTGGCAATCAGAATAAATCCCTGGATCAGCGACCCTCCTCCAGAATCCCGGATCACTATAACTTGTTCTATTATTACATCTAGAAATGTATCCAGACCCTTCTCCAGAATCCTGGTCACTAGAACTTGTTATATTATTACATCTAGAAATGTATCCAGACCCTTCTCCAGAATCCCGGTCACTAGAACTTGTTATATTATTACATCTAGAAATGTATCCAGACCCTTCTCCAGAATCCCGGTCACTAGAACTTGTTATATTATTACATCTAGAAATGTATCCAGACCCTTCTCCAGAATCCCGGTCACTATAAACTTGTTATATTATTACATCTAGAAATGTATCAACCTTCCAGAATCCCTCACTAGAACTTGTTTATTATTACATCTAGAATGATCCAGACCCTCTCCAGAATCCCATCCTATAACTGTTATAGTATTATTACATCTAGAAATGTCTCCAGACCCTTCTCCTGAATCCTGGTCACTATGACTTGTTATATTATTACATCTAGAAATACATCCAGACTCTTTTTGAACTCTGTTAGTAAATTCACCATGACAAGTTTCTCTGGCAGAGAGTTCCACAATCTCACTGCTCTTACAGGAAAGAACCCTTTCTATGTCGAAACTTACTTTCCTCAAGACGTAGAGCCCCCCTTGTTCTGGATTCTGTTCTGGCTCTGAATAAATCTTAGGAGAGATCTCTATATTGACCTTTAATATATTTATTATGTCCCCCCCAAAGCCGTCTTTTCGCTAAACTAAATAACCCTAATCTTGCTAATCTTTCTGGGTACTGTAGTCCACCCAGTCCTTTTATTATTTTTGTTGCCCACCTTTGTACCTGTTCAAGCTCTACAATGTCTTTCCTGTGCACTGGTGCCCAAAACTGTTCACAATATTCCATGTGTGGTCTAACCAGTGACTTGTATAATGGGAGAATAATGTTCTCATCATGTGCATCTATGCCCCTTTTAATGCACCCCATGATTCCATTAGCCTTGGCAGCTGCTGCCTGACACTTGCTGCTACAATTAAGTTTACTGTCCACCAGGATTCCCAAGTCCTTCTCCATGTCACTTTTACCCAGTGTTTTTCCATTTAACATGTAATCATGGAATGCATTTTTCCTCCCCATGTGCATAACCTTGCATCTGCCACTTCTCTGCCCAGGCCTCCAAACTATCTAGATCTCTTTGTAATAGAACATTATCCTCTATTGTGTGGATTCCTTTCCAGAGCTTAGTATCATCTGCAAAGATCGATATTCTACTGTGCAATCCATGAAAAAAAACATAGTGTCCCTTTAAGACCACCATTAATTAGATGCCTATATTCATCCAATAGAGCAGACCTGGCATTGTACGGCCTGCGGGCTGCATGCAGGTCAGTACTACTATTAATATGCCCGGTGAATTTGGCAGTGGTGCAATGAAGCGAGCTCAGCGCGCCGCTGCCTCCAAAATTAAAAATAATAAAACACTAATACTCACCTTACCGGCCGAGCACGCTCCGCTTCAGCCCGACCCTTTCAGCGTGGCGTCATCACGTCACCAGCCCCGGGATGCTCCTCTGGCAGCTCCTCGGCCGCATCGCAGTGACTGTTGAACGACCGAGGAGCTGCCAAAGGAGCATCCCGGCGCTGGTGACGTGATGAAGCCACGCTGCCAGTGTCTGGCTGAAGAGGAACGTTCTCGGCCGGGAAGCAGGTAAGGTGAGTATTAATGTTATTCTTTTTCATTTTGGTTACCTGCCAGAGAGGGGACATATCACTATATACCTGCCTGAGAGGAGAGCTCTACCTCTATATACCTGCCTAAGGGGACATATGTCTATATACCTGGCTAAGGGGAGCTGTATATAGCTGCCTGACTGAGGCTACAGCGTAAGTTGTCACAAAAATAAACCCCAAAAACAAATTATTCTCCGTTGCCCCCCTTTTTTTTTTTTCTTTTTATAAAAGAGTCCGGCCCTCTAAAACCATACCACTTTCTCATGCGGCCTAATGGGAAAATTAATTGTCCACCCCTGCAATAGAGTCACATTCAGCCAAACCATGTTTGGCTTAGGTGATGTTTCCACCTGTTGCATACCAATGGCCCATCTGCAAGATCTATATTCCGCTTCAGGATTAAACACACAGCAGTAAAATGCCGGTAGGATTCTGTTTTTGGATGGTGGTGGGGGACGGTTCTGTTTGCGGATTCATCCGTCGCCCTTAACCATTGAACAGTACATATTCCGCCCCAAAAACCGGGCATAAGACTGTGCGTGTTCCAAGTTTTTTTTGGATGGTTTTTGGATTTGAAATCAAAACGTCAAAATCTGAGCAGTGCAGACTATAGCTTGGATTTTATATTGAAGTCTATGGGGATTGTTGACTGTTTTCAAATTGGAAAACCCTTGCCGTGTGGACGTACCCTTATTTGTCTTGTACATTTGATTCTAAACATTCTCCAGTTTTAACCCCTTTGTGCAGAAGGATGTACCAGCACGTCCTAATTGCGAGGGATATACCGCAATAGGACGTGCCAGTATGTCTCAGAGATCGGAGCCGGCATGATCACTGCATGAAGTCAGCTTTATATAACAGCCGACTCCTTGTGCTACTGGCGACGAGTGGAATTTACTCCACCCACTGCCGATTAACCCCTTAGCTGCTGCAGCCGATCGCTGCCACCCCAGCTAGGGAAAGGGCTCCCTTTGTCACCAATAGTGCCCACTGAGCTGCGATCGCAGCTCCATTTTCTTACCCGATAGCCCCGGAAATCTAACAAAACCTCCCGGGGCTGTCTGTGGCACCAGCACGCTGGTGACTGACAGTTCATTGATACAGGACAGTACTGCATGTAGTACTGGCCTGAAGTCGGTGGGAACTAGTGAGAACAAAGAGTTAAAAAAAACAAAAACGTTAAGCACACCACACACACACCTTTTCCCATTACAATAAACTAAAGCCCTGCCATGCACCCACAGATAGGCAATTTCATCCAAGCTTGGCAATACCCTAACAAGTTTTGTGGTGCTAAAATTGCAGATTGTTGGAAACTTTTTTTTCCCCCATTTTCCCAGCCTAATGCTAAAAAGAAAAATCTGTGAAACTGTGGGGTCAATATACTCCCTAATATTTCCCATATATATTTTTAAAAGGGTTTTGTAAAATTTCCAAGAGGGGGCCTTTCAAAGGGGGGTTTTTAGTTTTGGGCATCTTAGTGTTCCGAAAACCCCTGAAAAATTGTCCCTAAAGAAAAATAAAAGACTGAAAAGTTAAATTAGGTGCTCAATTTCATATGGGCGCACTATGGCCACAAAAAGGATTTTCTCTAAAACAGAAAAGAATAAAAAAAAAAATGTTGTTTAAAAATTTCCCTTTGGTAACATCTACTGCGTACCATTTAAATAAATGGATAAAAACTTAAAATTTTTCAAAAAAAAAAGTAAAATTTTTTAAAGTTTCACCCTTCCAGGGTTTGCTTTAATTTCTGCAAAAACCCTCAAAGGGGTTTAAATTTAAAAACTTCCCATGGGACGCGGGGTTTTTGAAAATTTAAAAAAATTGGTGTACTTTTCTTAACCCTTTTTATAAAAGGAATCTAACTACGGGACCCAAAAACCAATTTCCCAAAACTGGCCTGGGGCCCCCAAAAAAAACCCGGGGTTTTGAAAATTTTTTTAAAAAATATAAAAAGTTAAGGGAAATTTCTAAGCCCCCTTGCTTTTTTAAAAAAAAAAACAAAAAAAAAAAAAAAAATTTAAAAAACACTTTTAAAAAAATTATCCCAAAACATAAAAGCCCGACATTTTTAATGCAAAGTTTTTAAAAACCAATTTTTTGGTGTTTTCTTTTGCCTTTCTTTTAGAAAATTTTTTGGAAAATTAAAATTTTTTTTTTTTTTCCCAAAATTTTCAAAACATTTGATTTTTTCTATAAACAAGGTTTATTTTTGGACAAACATTTTAACTACCCCTAAAGCAAAATTTGTGTCACTAAGTAAACCCGGTTCGGGAAGGGCAGAAATTTAAAAGTATTTAAAAAAAGTTTTTTCCAATTTTAAATTGAAAATAACTTTCCAATTTTTTGGAAAAAAGGGGGGCTCCGTCTTTGCCCCAAAACGGGCTGGTGCTAAAGGGGGGTTAAAAGGGGTTGTTTTCAAAAAACCCAAAGGTTTTGGCTTTTATGTTAAAAAATCTTGCAAAAACAAGTCACTTTTGCAATATTTTCCCCTTTTAACTGTATCCTACCTATTTTTTGAGATTTCCCCCCCCTTATGGGCTCCCACCCAGTTTCCTCAGGTTGCAAAAGGGCTACAGCCCGGGTTTAAAAACTCCCCTAAAAATTTGGCTGTAAAGGACGGGTTTTGGCTTAGCTACAGCCCGGTTTTCTACGGCAGAAATTAGAAAAACCCTTTTTAAAAAACACAACCCCCCTAAAATTTTAAAAAATTTTAAAAAAACCAAAAAAAAAACCAGGACTGAGGTGAAATGAATAAATGAATGAGACACACCCCTTTAATGGGAAAAAACCCGTTTTGGAAAAATAGAAAACAACAACCCCAATTACCAAGGGGTTTTGTTCTCAAGGTTTGTATTTATGACATGTTCCTATCCGTACTTAACCATGGATAGCTGGAAAAGAAAGCAAAATGGGCAGGAACCTAAAAAAACCAAAGGGTGGTATAAAAACAAGCCCTTAAAGCCAAAAATCAAAAAAGACAAAACTATAAATAACATCACAGGGCTACGCTATACATAGACCTACAGAACGAGAGAAAAAATTTAAATAAACACTTTTCCCCACGGGCTTACAAAAAAGGGGCCAAAATAAATGAAAAAAAGGGAGAAAAAATGTTGGGGTTTTTCAAGCCCAGAAAAAAACATCCCCAAATCACCATAGTGGTATGAAAGCACAACCCCAAAAAACAGGGCCCCCATCCAAGGGTTTTGGGTTGAGTGGGTATCCCATTTTAACCATCCAGCGTAAATTTGGCTTTTGGGTGGGAAAGTGATCCCATATACAGAAGTGGAAGATCTCTTCCGACGTAGAAGAGGAGCCTTGGGACCGACGCCTTTGACCCTTCTTCTCTCAAACATCTGTTTTTTTTTTTGTTTTTCGAAAACAAGCAAATCTTTACCAAAAAACATAACTGTAGAGGGGAAAGGGCCAAAAAACCACCACATTAGTAAAAGTTTAAAATTAGCTTTTGCATGTCCCATGTGTCATCTACCATTCGATAGCCTTGCCTCTAAATGCTACTCTCAACAGGCTGTGATGAACCCAAAAGGGCACCACATCTTTCATTTCTGCAACTACTCAACTTACCGACGAAACAAAATCAAAATTTTAATCATGATGGTGGGGGGGCGCCATCTACAGGATCCCCAAAATCCTTGCGAAAAGAACTCCCCCCAAAGGGGCAATAACTCGGCTCTGTGCTCCCAGCAGGACAAAAAGCATCTACAGGACACTGGATGGGACTCACGTCTGGACTCTGCGCGGGAGAGGAAAACCTGTTAAATTGGGGCGCCCGTCTACATCAAGGCTTCAAAACCTGTTTTTTCCTTTTGGTTCGGGCCACTCCCCCAACCCCGGGTTGAAGTAAAGGGGAAACCTTTCTTTTTTTGCAAGTGCCTATAACACAGACGGGTTGTTTTTTTTTCCCACCACTAATTCTGAAAAGGCTAATTTCCCCTTTTTTGGGCTTTACATCCCCCCAGAGCCGCCCCAAATAAAAGAAATTAGGGGCCCCGGGGCAGAGCACTGCAGTGGGCCCTGTCCGAATACATGACATTTTCACTAGGTCTTTACCTCTAGCAAACCCCCCCAAAGCAAAACCCCTTTTTTTTCCCCCAAACCACTTATGTCGGGGTCACCGGCACCTTTAACAAGACTGATTTGGCGGGGAGCCTTTGGCTCCCTTTTTTCCACCAGGGTTTTTAAATTGAAAATGTAATTTCCAAAAAAACACAAACAGTAAATAAAAAAAATCCAAACCCAAGGGTTTCCAGGGTATTTTTCAAGTTTTCCCCGGGAAAAGGGCCATACCCCCCCCAGGGGGGCCCCCTGGGAAACTGCCCATTGTCCCCCAAAATTAAAAAGGGAGGGCCCTGTAAAAAACCAAATAAAATTTGGGAAGGGGTTCGAGAAAAAAAGAAAAAAGTTTCTTTGTCCCTAGTTGGGTCCTACCCCCTTTTTGGGTTTTAAACGGGGAAAAAAAAGGAAGGAAATTTTTATTGTTAGGTAACAAGTGGGTTGGAGACCATGGAAAAAGGGGTTTGGGGAAGGGAAGAAAAAGGGGGCAACATTTTGATCTTTGTAATAATTTGGAGAGACAGGAGTGGCCCTTATGGGCCCCGATAAGGGGCCCTTTAGGAGGTGTTTAAAAAAGGTACATTTCAGGGAGGGGGACGGGCAACGGGAAAAAAACAAAAAAATTTGGGCTTGGGCCAACGGGAAAAAAAGGGTGCCCTGGAGGACAAAAATTCTGAAGGAAAAAGGGTTTTCCCTATATTTTCCCTTTGAAACCAAAAAAATAAATATTTTCAAAGGGGGGTTGGATCGGGGAGGTCGGATCCCCTTATTAAGAGGCAGAAGGGCATTTAAAGGTTTTACTTTGGCAGAAGAAAATTGATAAAGGCAAAATACGTTTGGGCCCCCTGACCCCCCCAAATAGTGGCAGGAATCGGAACTTTATTTGTTTCCAAACAAGGGGAAAAAACTCCAAAAATGCAATTTTTTATCACAAAGAACCATTTAAAATTAAAGATTGAAAAAAGGCCCTCTTGGGGGGTTCCCCATACTAAAAATTTTGCTTTGGCTTGGACCCTTCAGTTAGGCAGACATCTTTAAAAGGGAATGGTGCCCATCAGAAAATCTTTTTTTTAAAAAAATTAATGTTTTTAGGGTTAAACACATTTATTAAGAAATTTTTGGATTTCCCGGTTTGGCCCCCGGCGCATGAGGCCGCAGTGAGGAAGGGCTCCCCGCGCCCCCCCGGTTTTTTAAAGGGCCCAATGGGTTTTAATACAGCGAAACCCGGGCCCCCCCATAGCGGGGATACCCCCGCCCGCACACCGGAGCTTTCTGCCCAAAGGGGGGAACGCGCGCACGCGGGGACCATGTTTACCCGCCCCTTTCGCCCCGCCGCGGGACACTTTGAACCCCGGCCCTTTGGCCGGGTTTCCTGAAGGGGGGGGGACTTGGTGCGGCTTTGCCCAGCAGAAAGCAGGGGGACGTCCCTTCTGTGGTCCCGTTTGGAAGTGGGGTAATGTTTTCCCCCTCCCCTAAAAAACCCCCCAGAGAACTGCCCAAAACGCCCGGAGGGGGGGGTTTAAAGATAGGGCTGGCTCGCTTACAGAAGAAATTAACCCCAGGCTCCCTGCAAAACTTCCCCACTCAGTGTGAGCAGTTTTCCTGCAAAGGGGGCCCCCCTCAGCTCCAGGGGGTTAAAACCCCCCCACGTTCCTTCTGTCTTTTTTACCCCCTGAGGGGAAAAAATTTAAACCCCGGAGTCCCCAGAAGTCCGGAGAGGCACAGAGCCCTCGGGATATACCTTAAAAGGGCCCTCCACCGGGCCATGTGCCGGCCGGGGAAAGGGGAAGAAAAACCCACAGAAATTGCCAACAGAAACCCAGGGGGGAAAGGGAAAGATGAAAAATCCCTACCTGATTTCTGCCAGGGGGGGTTTCCCAGGGTTTGTGAACCCAGTGCACAGTGCCGTTGTTTAACAAGCCCCGGCTAAAGAAGTGGCAAAACAAATACCCCCAGCCCTAAGGGGCCTTTAAATCCCCCGGGGGCCTTCTTTGCTCAAGTGCACCCGGGGTTTTTCAAGTCACTCCCCAAGACTCAAAGAATTAGAGAACAGAGTAAAGGGGACCTGGAGACCGACAACGGGCCTTGAACGCCCGTTGAAACTCGCCCCCAACAAAACTGGGCAACAAAAAACGCATTGAAGCCCTTTGAAAACCCCAAAGGCGGATCCCCTGGGGGAGTTGGGGTCCCCCTAAATCGTTTCAAAACAGCGGGGATTTTCCCCCCCTCTCTGCAGGAAGAGCTGCTGCTCCCCTGGGCATAAACCCCACCTTGGGCCCCCGTATCGAGAGAATACACCGAGTGGGCCCCGGAGGGAAAGAACACCCCGCATCAAAATTCCAGCCCCGGACAGGAAGAGCCCCCATTGTTTTAAATGAATTTTGGGGATTTTAAATTTAAAAGGGCCCGGAAAAATCCTGAGGGGTTTTCCCCAGGTCAACAAGCATTTACTGGGGGGTTAAATGCTGTATTTAAAGTTTTCCCCGCAGGGGTTTTTCCCAAAAAGAGGCCCCGCCTTCAGAAAAAATTTCCCACAGCACAAACCCATCGGAAGATTCGTTTTTCAATTCTCTACCCGGGCCCACCCTAAAAGTGCGGGATTCGTTGGCCCCGCCGGGTTTTCTATAAACACGCGGGTTGGAAGGGGAAAGAAGTTTCTGGTGACCTGACCGGGTTCGGGAGGGGCTCCCCGCCTCCAAAACCCCAAAGCCGACCACCGCGTCGGCGGGGAAACGACTGCGGTTTGACTCCCAAAGACCTTAAAAGAGGGGAAGGAGAGGAAGCTCATGGACTCGTTTCGCGTCTTTTATCCCCCCCTTTCCACTCCCCTTCCTAAAAAGGGCCCGGGCCACCCGAGACGGAGGGGGGTTTCAACGGGATTCTATTTGGGGGGAACTGGGGGGACTGACCCAAACCCTGTTTCGAGGGATCAGTTTTGGGGAGGGGGAGGGCGGTTTTGAAACGGCCCTGCCCCCCAAGAGTTTTTCCCCCATCATTTTCCTTAGTTAAAGGGGGAAGGGGGAAAAAAACCGGGGGTCTTTTTACAAACTGTTTTGAATTAACTTCCCTTTAAATTGTTTTTTAACCCAATTCTAAAAAAAATTTGGGAAAAAATTTTCTATTTTAAGGCCCTTAATGGTTTGGGGCCCCGGGTGGGGGGAGGGGGGGTACGGGCTCCATTTAAGGGTTTTTTTCTTTAAAGGGAAAAAAAGGAACCCTTCCAACGCCCTGAAGGCGGGGAAATGAAACAGCCCCCCCTTTCCCACGTTAGTTTACTTTTTCGGGCCGTTTGGCAAATTTTGTTTTCCCTGTTACCCCATTTTTACTGGTTTGTTAAATTTGAATGTCCTACTAAAGTCCATCTTCCATGCTCTAATTCACGCCCCGATGATTGCCAAAAATTTTGAGTTCACCTAAATTTAATGCCAACCTCAGTCTCCCCATGGGAGTTTTAACCCCTTTTACATGCGGTCATTCCGGGAAACTAAAGGGGCCCCGTTCCCCGAAAAAAACGGGATGAAGGGAAACCGCATCAAAAAGAGACTTCGCCCTAAATGTGGTTCTCCAAAGGGAAACGCATTTGCAGGCTGATGACATTAAGGGGTTTTGGAGAAGCGGTGGGGGGTAAACGCCTTTGGTCCCCGTTTTCTGGGGCAAGGCAGGGGGTAAAGGCCCCTTCAAAAAATTTTCCCTTTTTTGAACTGGTTCCTACGAAAACACACTGAGGGAAGAGGTCTCGCATTTATTTTAACCCAAGGGGGAAAGAATTTGACCTTAGCATCTTTAATATCAAATGGCCCCAAGGGCCCCAAAACCGGGTTTTTTTCCCGGGATTTAGCACGGATTTGGCGATAAAAATCAATCCCAAATTTTTTGGGAGGAAAATTTAAATCGGTTTTTAACCGGTAGGATAGGAGGGGGGGGCCAAAAACCCAAGAAGGCAGAAGAGTCTTTTCCAAGTCTGAAAAGGGGTTCTACGCCCCCTCTTGGATGCCAAAAAATTTCTCCACGACTTTTGGGAGGGGGGCGGAATCCTGATGACCGGGATTACCCCTATTACCCCCCGGGGTTCCCCAGCCCGTGGTCTAGGTTTGGCCCAAACTTCTGGAAATCTGACACCCTCCAGACTGGGAATTAAAGTGCCAGAATTTTTGAACATGGTCATCTCGATCACCCCCCAAATCCCTGGGGGACTTGGGGAATTTTTTTCCGAGAGGGGCAGCCCTTTATTTGGAAATTTCCTTTTTTCTTCCAAAAAAACCAAGATATTTTTTGCTGAGATGGTCAGGGTTGGTGGAGCCCTATGTTTTCTGAAAACCAGCCCCCTTCGGGAAAAAACCTTTCCCCTCTCCGGGGCGCCCTGAAAAAGCGGTCTTAGGGGAAAGGGTTTTAGCCTATACCCCCCCCGCTTACAAACGCAACGAAGGGGGCCCTATTTAAACCCCTCAAAAAAGGTTTAAAGGGAGCCCTATAAAGGCCCTTCCCTTGGGGGGGGGCTTGCAAACCCAAAGGGAAGGGGAACCCGGGCCCAAGGGGGAAAGTTTGCCCCTTTGGGCAAAAAGGGTAGAGAAAAACCCTCCCTTTGGGTCACACTTACACTCCAAAACTCTTTTTGGTTTCGGAAAAAAATCCGGGAAAACCTTTTCCCCCGGATGTTTGAAAGGGGGGCCTACAAACCGGGCGCACTTTCAACTCCCCCGCACACCGGGGGGGGAAAAACCCCATTACACTAAATTCCGGGAAACGATTAAGGACACGCTCGGGCCCAATTTTTAGCCCCTTGAAATAAACACAGGGCCCAATTTAACCCGAGGATGGCCGGCGTTTTCCTCCCCCAAAGGGAAAATTGCCGCCCCTTGTCAGCTAGAGGGAGGAATGAAGGGAAAAACCCTGAGGGGGAGTTAAAAAGGGGTTTTGCCACTTAAGGCGGGAAAAAGGGCCCCCGGGACCTGAGGGGGTTTCGGGGGAGGTAAAAAAACCCTGAGTGATCAGATCCCCCCCATCCTCACCGACTACTAAAAATCGATACTCCCATAATGAGCCTGTTCCCCCAAAAATTTTAAAAAACGCATATATTAAAATTATCCCAAAAGAAAAGGGAAAGACCCGCTGCCCCCCCTGTTAAATATGGGACCCATATCCCTCATAGCCCATTAAACCAGAAGATCTTGCAAAGATTTTGGGGGACCGCTCGCGTTTTATATCCCCGCACTTGATTGGACCCCCCCAAAAGGGTTTCTTAAAGGGAAAGCGGGCTGGGAAAAAATGGGGAAGTCTTGCAGTTTTGGAAAGAGTCCGACAAAAACCAAATTCCCGGGGGGGAGGGGCCCTGCCCCTTTGGGGGCCCTTAGACCAAAAAAAGGGCCTTCGTTTAAGTGCGATGGGATTTTTGGGTTTTTTGGGTTTTGTCTGGATACCATGGGAATTAAAAGGGACGTTTTTGGGTTCTGCCCCTCTGGGCCCCATTTCCAAACCCCCCCCAAGGGCCCCCAAATTCTTTCCCCGGGTTTCCTTTCCCCAAAAATCCCCTCCAAAAAGGGAAAAGGAACGGGGGGGCCCCGTTTTCCCCCCCTTATTTTTTTAATTTTTGGCCTTTAAATTTTTGGGCCCCCGGGTTTCCCTTGAGGATTCTGACCTCTTCTCTGGGGATCCGGATAGGAGACAAGGGGGGTTGAAGCCCCGCTTTGTTTGCGACGATCTCATACTATTTATGTTGCTCCCCTAAAACCCAGCTCTTTCCAGGCTGGGGGTTGTTTTCCCCATATTTTGGACCGCTAGGGGGTTTTATAAATTTAAAAGGTCCAAGGTGAAGTTTAGAAAAATTGGCCCGAAGCAATCACAGCCCGGTGGGAAAAACAGGGGTTTTTTTGGGCCCCATTCCCGGGGCTGGGAAACCCACAAAACCAAAGGGGTAAAAGGGTGGGTCGGATTTGGGACTCGATTATTATAATTTTAAATATTCCCCCCTTTTAAAAAAAAATCTCCCGGGACCAAAAGCGTTGGCCCTCAAGCCACGGGCACTTGCCGGTAGATTTCATCCCAAAAAAGATGGTCTGCTTCCCCCCCGCTGCTATACCGCTACAGACCCCCCCCATTCCTACTCAAACATAAAAACCCATAAAATTTTTAAATCATGTTCCCCCGATTTATAGGGGCAGGGGAAAAAAAACCCCCGTTTTCGCAAACATAAATTTACCTCCTTTTGGGCCGGGGGGTTAAGGGGGCATTGGTTTGGGGCTGAATCTCCAGATTTTTGGGTTTTCCCCTTTGGGGGCCTGTTTTACTCGTAATGTTTAGATGCCGGGGATTTTCAGGTCGCTCCCGCTTCTCAAATTTGGGAAATTGGGAAAGAGGAAAGGTTAATGGGCCCCCTTTTTGGGGCCCCCCGCCCCTTTGGGCCCCCAAATACCGGTTTTCCTAAGTTTCCCTTTCCCTTTTTGAAAAAATTTTGTCTCCATTTTTCCAAACCAAAAAAATTTGGGTTTGGGGGGACGAGGAAACGTTGGGCCTTTTCCCTTCGCTCTCTCCAAGGACATCCCCAAAATTTGGGACCATCCAAAAATTTTTCCGCGGGTCAGAGAAATTTTCCGATGTTTAGGAAGTGGGGGGGGGAGGCAGGTCGGGCCCAAAACGGGGGGGGGACAGCAAATGCAAGTGGGGTTCGGGGGAGAGGGCTAAACCCCTTTGGAAAATGCTTGAAAGTTCTCCTCCCCATAATCAAAGTTTTTTTGGGCTCCCTTTCGCTTTTCAAATTTGGGGGTAATGGGAGACTAAGAGATTTCCCCAAGGGACCTTCCTAACGTTTTTTTGAAAATTTTGGGTCACCACTCCCCAGGGAGACATTTGTTTTCGAGGCCCCTATGCTAAACATGAGGGGGTGGTGCAGGAAAGGGGTACTTCTCAGGCTTTCCCAACTACTGGAGGGCCCCGATTGGCTAATGCCCAGATCCCAATTGATCCCAAAGGGGGTGTTGGGGCCCGTAGGGGAAACACATATCTCCCGGCCCGGGCGGGGGAAAAACTTACTTCAAAAAATACACAACCCCATCAAACCCCTTCAACCTCCCCCCCCCCCCCGAACCCCCCGATAATTCCCAAGCCCGCCCCAAAATGGGGACACAAAAAAAGGGGACCTATGGCACGGTCTGGGGGAAATTTGCATATACAAAACCCTCCCTGGGACACAATTCTCCAATTTTTTCAACTTAATTTCGGGGTCCCCCCCCTAAAAAAAAACCCACTATAACCCCTGCCCCTTCCACTGCCCCAGGCCTGGGACAGGGATGGGGGGAGGGGTTATGGGAGTAAAGCCCCACTCCCCCTTTAACCCAAAATAGTTCACATTCCTTTTTGGGGCAGAAAAAACGAACCTTCTTGCAGTTATGGCAAAGCCCACCTCCCGCCCAATCTCCGGGGTAATAAAGCACTGGGGAAATTTATCTTATAGCGGACAGACTGGAGCCCAAGAGGGGGTTAAGGGGGAATCCAAACCCCCCGGGGTTTTCTTCAGACTTTTGGAGAACCTTCATAAAATGCTTTATTCCGATAGAGAGATAGCCCCCTTAGGGCATGGTTTCAAAAAAACGATTGGTACTGTAGGGGGGGAAATTTGGGGGGCACCGGGGGAGACTTCGGTTGGGGAACTTTGGACTTGAGTATGAGGTTCCATTAAAAGGGCCATACGGGCGCCCTGAGACGAAAAAGGGCCAGTTGCACTTTAGTAGTGTTGAATTTTGTTTTAATTTTTTTTTCTTTTTTACCCTTTTAAATTTAAATTTTTTTCTGTATGTATTTTCTCCTTTTTTCCCGCACAAAGGGGGAGATTTGCAAATTGGTGATAGACCCCTATTACATGTCAGAGATATTTTGTTATTGTTTAAATGTTTGGGAAAAAGCAAAAAAAAATTTGTTTTAAAAAAAAAAAAAAATTAAAAAAAAAAAAAAATTTTTGGGTTTGTTTTTTTTAAATTTTTATTTTCTTATTAAAATTTTTTTTTTTTTTTATTTTTTTTTTAAAACCTTAGGGTTTTTATTTCCACAAGCCCTTTTAAAAGTCTGAAACTTTCCCGTTTTGTAGAGAAAACTTTTTAGCAGTTATTTTTTAGCACAGCAGAATTTAAAAAAAAGGTTTACACCAGTGGGGATAGATAACACAGGATCCCCATCACAAAAGGAAAATGTAAAAACTCCCCCTTCCCTTTTACAAAGACTTCTTCCCCCCACAGAGCATGCCCAGAAACTCCCCCATAGAAGTCAAAGGGTTTACTGCTGTTCAAAAGACCCCCTATGTCCATATAGCTACTTTTTAAAACTCCGCTAAATGCTGGGTTAAAAGCACTCGGGCAAAATGGCTGCACCCAAAACCTAAAACAGCAGTTTTTCCCCCAACCCTTTAGTCCTTAAAGGGGTTTTCTCACTACAAAGATTGTTTATTCAAATTAAAAAAAAAAATCTTTAAAAAAAAAAGCACTGTTTTTTCAATATAGTCAATAACAAAAACCCTACTTTTCCTTTAAAAAACTTGTTTTTTTGTGGGGTTCAGGGGCTGCTGAAAAGGGCTCTTAGCACCCCCCCTGTTGTTTTTCCCCGAGGCTGTTTCTCCGGGAAACTTTTTCCAAAAAGGGGCGCAGCGGAGCGAGGGAGGCAAGTTTTTTAAATAAAAATCCTGTCCTTTTCTTTTTCTCTGTCCTGCTCTGCCTGCGGCACCGCGCCCTTTTTTAGTCAGGCATACAGCAGCCCCGTCAGTTCCCCCTGCTGCCTTATCTGTGTCTCAGCCCCAAAAATTATTCACTCTGGGTTAATATTTCAGCTCTGGTCAGAAATTAAATTTGATTCACTTTTTCCCGTTTACCTAACCACTTCATGCTGAAGTGAATGATTCAGGCAGGAAATAGTCAACAGTCCAAATGAATAGTAATTAAGCAACACAAAACAGATGGGAGCACTGAGATAACTCCCTGCAAAAACAAAAAGGCTTCCCAGCCCCGGGGGCTAGTCACATCGAGGTTTTTTTGAAAAACGTTTCCCCCCCGCCCTGCGTGGTCTGTATTTGGGGGGAAAAAATATGGCTGTGTACACGGGGATGCTATTGAAAGGTTAGCAGCGGGGGGAAAAAAACTCCCGTGGGCCGAGATGTTTAACCCCTTCCCCAAAGCTGTTAGCACGGGAGCGGGGCGCAGCACATGAAAGTCACCTAGAAGAAGGGGGGGGGGAGAAGGGCTCCAGGAAAACCAGTGCCCCGCCCCTTATTTTCAAAATAAAAAGGCTCTTAGGAAAAGCACCAAAGTAGGATGGGAAAACCAGTCGGGGACCCAAATCCTTTTAAGGCCCCAAACCAAAAAGGTCATGTTTTCCCGGATCTCCCCCCCGAATGCAATGCTAAGGGGAAAACCAAAAAAGGACCCCCGCTTTACAACAACAGAAAATTTAAAAAAAATTAAAAAAAAATGCCCAAGAATATTTTCAGTATCTTATTTTAATTAAACAAAATAGCCATTGGGGAAAAACCCCCCCGAAATGGAATTTTAAGGACTTTTGGGAAAACCCGCTAAAAACCCCCCCCCCACGGTGCGAAGGGCAGAAAATTTAAATCATTCTTCCTCTCCCCTCACCAAATGCTCCAAACACCATTTAGAGTCATCCTCCCCCCGGGGCCTCATTATGTCACAAATTTATTCATTACATGATGTACAGCATGTGACCTCAAAAATTTACATTGGGGTTTTCAAATCATGTGAGCCTTTAATGTGATGGACGGGGGGTGATGGGTTTTAGACAGGTATTGGTTTAAATTTTTTATTTTAAGCACGGGTTTGGGGGGAGGGCAGGATTTTTTTTTTTTTTTTTTTTTTTTTTAAAGAAAAAAATAAGACTTGGAAAACCCTCTTAAGGTGAGTTTGTGGTGGAGCCCATCACCCAAACCTATATCCTAATGTTAAAGATGCCGTTCTCATCACCTAGAACTTACAGGACAGTAATGATCTACAGGGCACACGTCGCAGCTTTCTGCTCCCCAGTTGACCTGGTATTCACCATCACGGCAATACCTGCACTTGTCTTCTTCATGTCCTTTATACATGCCTGAGTAGATGAATAATACAGATATAGTACAGGAGATATACAGTAGGCTACTTACATCTTCCCGAATACAAACTAGGCATCCTAAAAGTGTCCACACACAAGGATGAACCTTCCAATTTCATCAGTTAGGGTGTCCTATAGATACTTAATTTAAGAGATTGCTCCAGGTCAGACATTTATGGTAGATCATTAGAATAGGTGATATACAGTGGGGAAAATAAGTATTTGATACACTGGCGATTTTGCAAGTTTTCCCACCTACAAAGAATGGAGAGGTCTGTAATTTTTATCATAGGTTCAATTTAACTGTGAGAGACAAAACCTAAAACAAATCCAGAAAATCACACGGTTTGATTTTCAAATAATTAATTTGCATTTTATTGCATGAAATAAGTATTTGATCACCAACCAACCAGCAAGAATTCTGACTCACAGACCTGTTAGTTGTTGTTTTTTTCTCTCCTCCTACTCTGCACACATTATCTGTATTAATTGCACCTGTTTCAGCATGTGGACAGGTGTCTTTTATACAGGTAATAAGTTTAATCAATCACGCTCCAACCTCTTCACCATGGCCAAGCGCAAAAGAGCTGTCGAAGGACACCCGAGACAGAATTGTTAACCTGCACAAGGCTGGGATGGGCTACAGGACAATAGGCAGCAGTTTGGTGAGAATGCAGCAACTGTTGGCGCAATTATTAAAAAAATGGAAGAAACGCAAGACGGCTGTCAATTGTCCTTGGTCTGGGGCTCCATGCAGGATCTCGCCTTGTGGGGTGAGGATGTTTCAGAGAAAGGTCAGGAATCTGCCCAAAACTACATGGGAGGACCCGGTCACTGACCTAACTACAGCTGGACCACAGTCTCAGAGATTATCGTTTGTAACACACTACGCTGTCATGGATAGAAATTCTGCAGGGCACGCAAGCTCCCCCTGCTCACACCAGCACATGTCCCGACCCGTTTTAAGTTAATCAATGACCATCTGGATGGTCCAGAAGAGGCAGGAGAAGGTCATGTGGTCAGATGAGACCAAAATAGAACTTTTTGGTATCAACTCCACTCGCCGTGTTTGGAGGAAGAAGAATGAGTACAGCCACCAAGGACACCGTCCAAACTGTGAGGCATTGGGGTGGAAACGGCCTGCTTTGGGGGTGCTTTTCTGCAAAGGTGACAGGTTGACTGCACTGTATTGAAAAGGAGGAACAACGGGACCACGTATTGCAAGATTTTGGCAAACAACCTCCTTCCCTCAGTAACTGCATTGAAGGTGGGTCGTGGCTGGGTCTTCCAGCAGGACAATGACCTGGAAAACACACAGCCAGGGCAACTAAATAATTGCTTTGTAAGAAGCATTTCAAGGTCTTGGAGTCTCCAGAGCTGAAGCCAATCAAACTTTTTTGGAGTGAGCTAAAACAATGCATCTCAGAGACAGCCTTGAAACCTGAAAGATCTGGAGAAGATCTGTATGGAGGAGTGGGCCAAAATCCCTGCTGCAGTGTGTGCCAAAAGAGTCAAGAACTACAAGAAATGTCTGACCTCTAATTGCAACAAAGGTTTCTGTACCAAATACTAAGTTCTTTTTTTCTATCATATCGAATACTTATTTCATGCAATAAAATGCAAATTAAATACAATGTGTTTTTTTAGATTCTGTCTCTCACAGTTGAAGCAAACCTACAATAGAAATTACAGACCTCCCCATTCTTTGTATGTGGAAAAACCTGTCAAATTCCCAGTGTATAAAATACTTCTATTCTGCATTTTATATCTCATCGGTGCCGGACACACCTCTGGGACCTGCATGTATCTTGAGAATGGGCCCCTGAAACTCCCTGTTCAGAACTGTTACGCTCCAGTTATTTCAATGGAAGTTCCGAGTGTATCTGTCGATTGCCATAAAGTGATTTTCTCATCTCCCATTTATAGCACAAGTAAATGCCCCACATATAAAGTCACCAAAATACCAGGAAACGAGCAAAGCAACAGTCCAAGAAGGTCCCTAATTCAAGGAAATGATGAGGAGGTTGGATGTCTATGAATACTCTTGGTGTCTAATGTCCAAGATTTTCCAAAGAAGCAAAGGAAATCTTAATAGTCCTCTAATCATATACAATAATCCTGACCTTCAGCGTCACCAAATGAACTTCTTCCTATCTACCAGTGCCACAGCTGTAAGGGATGCAGAGGTTGCCATTGCTATCAATCCCTAAAGCCTGAGGGGACCCAAAGGCTTCTCCTCCAGAAGACATCAGTGTTATAAATGGCACATAGTAGGTGGGGGGAGGCCTTTTTATAGTTTTTGTATTGGGGGTTGTCTCACTACAAAGAATAGCTTTCAAAATGTAGGGAACACTAAATGAAGACATTTTCCAAATATATTGCTTTGTTCATCTGTTTTTGTTAAGGAGCTACAAATTATTTTATCACCTTCTGAGGGCTATCTAGTTTCACAAATGACCAACCTGTGTACTCCTTCTCCCCTGCTGTTTGTTCTATCTGATACCAGGGAGTGATGTCATCACACAGGTCAAGGCAGCACTGTGAGAGCTTGTGTGTTATCTGATCTTTCAGAAAAAGACAGTAATTACGCTACTGTTTACATTAGCTCAGAAGCTTCTCCTGACCTCAGAGAAGGTAATTTATCTAATCTAGACTAAAAAACAGAAGTCTGAATACATGGAGCTCATATGCTATTTACACACAGCTTGACCAGGAAGTGACAGAGCAAAGCAGCATTATTTCACTCATGGATCCTATGAAAACTTTGAGATGAGACGACCCCTTTAAGTGGCTTTTTTTTTTTTTTTTTTTTTTTTTTTTTTTTGAATGTGGGTGCACTGCTTCCATTTCAAAGATGCCCTAACATGAAAAAATGGTCTTGACCTGACCAACTTCTAAACACCTGCAGAGAGGGTTAGCAGAAGACAGTGACAAACGGAGACCCCATTATTAGCTTCAAATATCTTAATGGGGTACACGGAAAGGGGTTGTTGAAAATGCAGGCCACTCAAATAGTTCTCCATCCTTACTTAAAAACAGAAAAGCCGACCATATTCATGCAACATCCATCACCCATGTTCTCGGACTCCACCATAAATATGCACGTTTGGCCTAAGTGTACATGTAAACAAACGGGTCATTGACTCCTCCATCATGGACTTATCTACCACAGGAACTAAGGATAAGGCTTGCAAAAAAGAAATCTATATATTTCTTTTTTGCAAGCCTTATCCTTAGCATGGTATACCTAATAAAGTGGCTGGGGGAGTGTATATATATATATATATATATTATATATATATATATATATATATATATATATATATATATTAAATATATAATAAAACACACACTACACACACACTATCACACACACAACACACATCACAACACACACACCACCACACACACACACATAACATGCTAGTAACGGTTGGACCCCTTTTGCCTTCAGAACTGCCTCAATTCTTCGTGGCATAGATTCAACAAGGTGCTGGAAGCATTCCTCAGAGATTTTGGTCCATATTGACATGATGGCATCACACAGTTGCCGCAGATTTGTCGGCTGCACATCCATGATGCGAATCTCCCGTTCCACCACATCCCAAAGATGCTCTATTGGATTGAGATCTGGTGACTGTGGAGGCCATTTGAGTACAGTGAACTCATTGTCATGTTCAAGAAACCAGTCTGAGATGATTCCAGCTTTATGACATGGCGCATTATCCTGCTGAAAGTAGCCATCAGATGTTGGGTACATTGTGGTCATAAAGGATGGACATTGTCAGCAACAATACTCAGGTAGGCTGTGGCGTTGCAACGATGCTCAATTGGTACCAAGGGGCCCAAAGAGTGCCAAGAAAATATTCCCCACACCATGACACCACCACCACCTAGCCTGAACCGTTGATACAGGCAGGATGGATCCATGCTTTCATGTTGTTGACGCCAAATCTGACCCTACCATCCGAATGTGGCAGCAGAAATCGAGACTCATCAGACCAGGCAACGTTTTTCCAATCTTCTACTGTCCATTTCGATGAGCTTGGCAAATTGGAGCCTCAGTTTCCTGTTCTTAGCTGAAAGGAGTGGCACCCGGTGTGGTCTTCTGCTGCTGTAGCCATCTGCCTCAAAGTTCGCCGTACTGTGCGTTCAGAGATGCTCTTCTGCCTACCTTGGTTGTAACGGGTGGCAATTTGAGTCACTGTTGCCTTTCTATCAGCTCGAACCAGTCTGCCCATTCTCCTTTGACCTCTGGCATCAACAAGGCATTTCCGCCACAGGACTGCCGCTCACTGGATGTTTTTTCTTTTTCGACCATTCTCTGTAAACCCTAAGATGGTTGTGCGTGAAAATCCCAGGAGATCAGCAGTTTCTGAAATACTCAGACCAGCCCTTCTGGCACAAACAACCATGCCACGTTCAAAGGCACTCAAATCACCTTTCTTCCCCATACTGATGCTCGGTTTGAACTGCAGGAGATTGTCTTAACCATGTCTACATGCCTAAATGCACTGAGTTGCCGCCATGTGATTGGCTGATTAGAAATTAAGTGTTAACGAGCAGTTGGACAGGTGTACCTAATAAAGTGGCCGTGATGATATATAATATAATATAATATAATATATATATATATATATAAATAAAATAGTCAGCTGATTAGAAGCAGGTTTGGTCCACATTTGAATGCATCTGGCAAGCTATAAAACACAACACAAATCATAAGCTATAGTTTTCCCAAAATACTGATACATTATTATGATCAATCCAATTGCGTATATTACCAGGATGACATAGGGAGCACTCTGTGGAGCCGACTTCCAGGGATTCCTGCCCTTCCGGGCACATTGGGCAGTGGCTACACGAGGTTGTGCTACAAATGTAAAAGACATAGATTAGAAAATATTGTGGCACCAAAATCTTATACAAGTTACAATGGTACTACATTGTTACATGGGCTATTGCTATGACTTCTCGCGTTCGTGGGAACTGCAACACAACTCTATTTAAATGAATGGGGCTGGGCTACAGGAGCCCTGCCGGATCTCCACGGGGAAGGACAATCCATGAAGGAGCTGCAAAACATAACATTGCCAGGACTGTGGGGTCTAGGCAGTGGGACCCCACTAGTCAGTGTAGAGGGCCGGTCAGGGCGGCAGAGGTGTTTATTGGGCAGCGAGGGCCGGTCAGGACGGCAGAGGTGTTTATTGGGCAGCGAGGGCCGGTCAGGGCGGCAGAGGTGTTTATTGGGCAGCGAGGGCCGGTCAGGGCGGCAGAGGTGTTTATTGGGCAGCGAGGGCCGGTCAGGGCGGCAGAGGTGTTTATTGGGCAGCGAGGGCCAGTCAGGGCGGCAGAGGTGTTTATTGGGACAGGCGAGGGCCTGTCAGGGCGGCAGAGGTGTTTATTGGGCAGCGAGGGCCGGTCAGGGCGGCAGAAATGTAAAAGGACAGCAGCAGGGAGGTCCTTTATGGAGACAGTCTGTGGATTTCAGGCTGCCTTGGACTCCGTGTATGACTATTATAAATCTCATGAAAGCAGGTAAGAATGTTACAGGGTTACAGCATGTGATACTACGTCATATTGCTGTGGAAAACAACAAAACTAAACATTTAAAAATTACTTGCAAAATGTGCCCTCCGGACAAGGCTCACACAACGATGCATTTTGTTCAGATGCAAAGTGCCCTTAAAAGAAAAACAGGATGATATTCTTCATCTCACTTACAAAAATAATAATCATGCAAAGTTTAAAAACACAAAAAATCAAAACATAACATTTCAGTGCTTATTGTCAGGCTGCTGCAGGCTGAAACCCTGAGTTTTTATGATGTTTTTAGCTGGAAATGCCTTATAGGGTACGTCCAGACCGTGAATAAAATTTACTCGTAGAATCTTACCATTAAAAACCAGGTCGGACAAGACTGTTTTCAATGAGTATTTCATGTGGACTTTAGTTTTTTTTTTTTTTTTTTTAATTCTGTCGGATTCCACATCAGAAAACGAGTCCCATTCATCTTTATGGAGTTGTGATTACAGATCCCACATAGAAATGTTTGACACGTTTTCTGTCGTGGAATCCGATGTAAGGATGAAAACGTTCTAAGTTTTTTATACTCTATAAACGGACTGAGAAAAGACGCACTGTGTGAACAACAACAATTAGGGGCCGTTCACACGGCACAGAGCAAAATACTGGTCAGAAGTGTTTTGGGGCCGTGTACACGGCTGCATGGGGGACCGCCTTTTCTCTGCGGTTTGAGGAGAAAAGCACTCCCTCCCATTGAGATGTTCATATTCTGCCCGAAAACCGGGCGGAAGAATGAACATACTCAACGTCTTTCGGGCCACCGGCGGTCTGAAAAACCGTCCGGCGGAAAATATGTGCAGTGGAGACCACTGCACGGATTTTCCCATTAAGGGCTGTGTAAAAGTTTGTCAGCCGGTTTTCAAAACAGAGAACTGGCTGAAGAACCGTGCCGTGGGGACAAGCCCTTATTTTCCATTGAGGTCAATGGGGATATTTTAATTTCAGTTTTAGACGAGTATTTCCAGTTGAAATTTGTGTGGACTCCGACTTGAAATACTTGTCGTGTGGACAAGCCTGTAGAAAATGAATACTAGATCATATAGATCCTTGGTCCTGCTCTTCTGTTTAGCTATACATTCTATTTGACCACCTTGCTTCTGTTTCTAGGGAAGCTTAGTGACAACCAATATGTTGCTCCATTTCCTAGAGCTTGTATGGACATCTTGTTGAGTTACATAGAAGTAGGTAAGACTTCCTCTAGCAGTAAATAATGTCTGGTGCTTCTAACCTTTAGATGAGTATCAGGAAATACTCCGAAATTTTAAAAAAGGTACCCTTCATGTCCACAAAAACTGCAGTGCATTGTGCCTTTCAAATAAATCATATGATCTTTTTTCTTAAAATAATCTACATTTGTGGACAGGACCTCTGGCAACACATTCCACATTTTTCTTAGATTCATTTGACATTGCACATTAATTCCCCCGAAGACAGTCCAGCTTCTAGAAGGCACGCATGAAAAACATGAACGTAAGAGTCATGGGATCTTCTCACATCTTGTTTTCACACATCAGATTAATAAGCTATACATTTATAAACAGAACGACTTAAGTAACATCACTTGACTTTTGTGCTGCTGATTGACCTTGAGCTGTATCTATTTAAAACATGTCTAAATTACACTTTTATAGGGTGTGTACTTTGTATACACATTGGTTTGTTTTTAAGGCATCCCCCCTCCAGCTATTCAGGACATGTTTACATTCAGTTTACAGTGTCATCATGTTATTCGTGGTCATTTTCGCACACACAGGACATAGCATACATAAGGACTAATAGGTTATTTGTGAATCAATGCAGAAGACAGACCTAGTGATCTATGGGGGTTCTATATGTATGCCGTGCTGTAAAATTTAGGACGTACAGTGTATGGCGCTACTATATCTGAGGAGGGGGGTGCCCAAAATGTGTGACTCCATCATATTCGGGGGGGGAACCCAGCATATGGCGCAATTATATTCAGGAGGCCCAGTGTATGGCGCCATTATATTTGCGGGGTTGGGGCACAGTGTATGGCACCATTATATTCTGGGGGCCACAGTACAGCTGCAAAAGTAAGGATCCAAAAACAAAAAATCTGACCAGAAGCAGCAAATAAAGGGGTTGGGTCACTACATTGGATTTGTCTTACTTCATTCCTGTTTTCTTGGTTTCATTTTGAATTCAGAGGCGTGTTTACTGGCTTCTACTAGGCTGCAGTAGAAGCCAGGTCTGTAGCTATAGCAACCAGTGCTGGCAGCCTATCAGGAGAGATCAAACAGGTCTGTAGCTATAGCGACCTGAGGAGCTGATGCAGCCCATACAAGAGGAGATATCTCAGAGTAGGTAGGACACCGTTAATGGACATATATTGCAAAGTGACTTCTTTTTCCAAGATCTTTAACATAAAAAGCAATCCTTGTAGTGAGACAACCCTTTTAAAGAGGTTTTCCCATCTCGTAAAATCAT
This sequence comes from Phyllomedusa bahiana, assembly GCA_025379985.1. Lineage (NCBI taxonomy): Eukaryota > Metazoa > Chordata > Amphibia > Anura > Hylidae > Phyllomedusa > Phyllomedusa bahiana. The sequence goes on along the minus strand of JAODAL010005796.1, from coordinate 27,155 downwards.
CTCCGAGGCCAACTTGTAGCTTGCTATGTGCAGGCTCCAGAGATTAGGGAAATGGCCACTCTGGCAAAGTTAGGTAGGCTCGTATATATTCGGAACTCCCATAGAAATAAGTGGGGAAGAGCAGCGCAAGTGTGGCTATATGCTCTCTGAAGCCGGCTACTGATCTGTATGGAGGAGTGGGCCCAAATCCCTGCTGCAGCGTGTGCAAACTTGGTCAAGAATTACAGGAAAAGTCTGATCGCTGTAATTGCAACAAAGGTTTCTGTACTAAATATTAAGTTCTGTTTTTCTATTGTATCAAATACTTATTTCATGCAATAAAATGAGATTCTCTCATAGTTGAAGTGAACCTACAATAAAAATTACAGACGACCTCTCCTTTCTTTGTATATGGGAAAACTTCCAAAAAACACCAGTCACTCAAATTATTTTCCCCACTGTAGGCTGCATTTGCGCACAACTTTTCATTGTTCTATGGAAGATCTGAGTATAGAACACACCGCTCACCTGTACTCAGAACTCCCATAGAACAGAATAGCAAGGGCGACTGACTCTAAAGCAGGGGCTTTCGGGGGCTCTTTTCCATGGTGTGGGTTGCAGAGGTGGGAACTGCACTTATCACACTTTGGCTGTATATCCTTTTTATAGCGCAAGATGGGCACAACCCTTTAATGTAAACAGAAGAATGTAGGCTCTATTGTGCATACATTTGCTGTGCTCATCACTGTAGTTAATGCACATGTATGATCTTACCTTTGTCACATGACATACAAGACACCGATGCACTCTCATTTGCAAAATATCCAGGCTGGCACGACTGGCAAACTACGCTTCCCGTTGTGCTGTGAGATAACAAAAAATAAAGTGTACAAGTGAAATCAACATCTAAAAACTATAATATGATATTAGCAAGACTAGATAAAGACAGACATATATCACGTGGTAACTATTAATTTCTGAATTACAAGGGGTTGGCTCACCAAGACATATTGCTAGTAGCACAATGTTGTACAGTGTTAGCCATAGAAAGTAGTAGAAGAGTGAAGAAGTCAAGCAGTTTGGAGTATATTTGATGGCAAGCTTTGGAGAGTACTAGCTCCCTTCTTCAGACATGGCGTTATACAAGAAACTGAAGAATTCACAGATGTTTTATACACAAGACATGGATCTTCAAAGGAACTTAGAATCTTTAAAAAATAAAATGCAATATAAGTAGAGCAGTTATTTACAAGAGATCTAGTAGAGGAGTGAATATATCAGGCGATACCTTTTAGAGGATAACGGAGTAGATTTGATGGTGAGCTTTCGAGAGTACTAGCTCCCTTCTTCAGACATGTTATACAAGAAACTGAAAATTCAGACTTTTTATACACAAGACATGGATCTTCAAAGTAAATTAGAATCTTTAAAAATAACAAAATGCAATATAAGCATTGAAGTCATTTACAACAGGTTAAGAAATAAACAAACAATCTGGAAACCTGTGAGGTGACGGAGTGATCAGTAATTCTTGCTCTTATCTGTTAGCTATCAGGTGTGATTTGTGACCCTCACAGTCCATACATAGTGTGACATGAAACGGTCATGAATTGGGATATAGACCAAAATTGACGGACAACCAAATGAACAAAGCGGCAGCCATTAACAGAGAGAGTCTGCTCACATATAAAGAGACCCAGGATGAAGCCCGAATGCCCCTAGTTGTCACCTACAACCCACAGCTGGAGATCCTACGAAAGATTGCCAAGGAACTCCAACCTGTGCTACATAGGGACAACAGATTCAAAGAAATATTCCCAGTCCCCCCTCTCGGCAACCACCAAACCTGAGCCGTATTATTGTCTGGAGTGCCCTGAAGGCCCCAACTGAAAATGGCTCCTCACCCTGCCTGCAAAACAGGTGCAAGACCTGCAGGCAAATCCACACCACTGACAGTGTATGGCCCGGTTCACATGGCTTATTACACCAGCAGCCGTGCAGTGGGGCGGGAACGGGACGGTGGGGGGGGGGGGTGGCAGCTCGCCGGCCCCATAGACTGTCATTATCTACGGCGCGTACGCGCCGTAAATAGTTCACGTCACTTACTCCCCGCCTGGCGGATTCGCCGAGCCGGGAGGAGAGACAGAATCCATAGTTCTCTATGAGAACTGTGGATTACCGAAGTTACTGGGACGGATAGGAGCCATATTGAAGCGCAAATACGGCACGCAGTACGGCTTCAATCCGCGCCCAAATAAGCCGTGTGAATGAGGCCCAACTGTCCCACTGTCACAGCAGATGCACAGAATTTTCCTGCAGGTCTTCCAATGTGGTGTCTCATGTGTGTGCAATGTCCCACCACAGGCCTCTATGTAGGGGAAATAGGGCAGAGACTCAGTCAGCGCATGAATTTGTCAAGTTTATGGTTTATGGAAAACATTAAAATCTGTTCTATTTATCACATCCTTATAAGGCTCACCCAATATTGGGTTTAAACTACTCTTTATTACATCCATCCTTAACGGGTTAAGACAGATATTTTCCACACTGTTTGCTGCAGGAGAATGAGGCCTTTAGAAATTCCTTTGGAAGATACAGGAAGGGTACAAGGACACTTGATACGTCTAGCTATACAGCCTTAGCAACAGCCGACTGGCCAATCGGGTGATCCGTGACACATACCAGGGAAAAGAGATATGAGACTAACTTGCTAATAATAAATCTGGGTCTGGTCCTCAAATCTGGAGTGTGGTGTTCATTTCTCATGTTCTCAGCAGAGACCAGTTTTACAATGCAATGTGGACAGAGACCACCAACTGGGAAAGTGTGGAAGAAAAAGATAATTCTACACCCAATTTATTACTTTGACAAATTCACACAGATTCACTATTAACTGCAGAACAGATCTCCCAGTGGTCGCACATTTCTCCAGAGAAAACCACTCTATTGAAGATTTGCAGGTTGTGGTTTTAATGGGACATTTTAAGACACAGAGGGAATGGGAATATAAGTTAATGCAAACATTTCTAGCTCTGCAAAATGGACTTAATATTCATGGCAGTTTCATGTCACACTGTGTGAACTGTGAGGGTCACAAATCCCACCTAAAACAGATAAGAGCAAGAATTACTGATCACTCCGTCACGCCTCACAAGTTTATTTCTTGACCTGTTGTAAATAATCACTCTACTTATATTGCATTTTGTTATTTTTAAAGATTCTACAATCCTTTGACTGTCCATGTCTTTCGTGTCTAAAAAGTCTGAATTTTCAGTTTACGGTATACCACCATGTTTGAAGAAGAGAGCTAGTACTCTCGAAAGCTTACCATCAAATATACTCAGTTATCCTCTAAAAAGGTATTGCCTGATGTCTTCACTCTTCTACTACTTTCTATGGCTAACACAGTACAACGTTATACCACTTACACCAGGTCAAGAAATTAACAATCTGGAAACTTGTGGGGCGTGATGAGGGGTCAGTAATTCTTGCTGTAATCTGTTTGCTACCAGGTGGTGATTTGTGACCCTTACAGTTCACGCACAGTGTGACATGAAACTGGCATGAATATTAAGTCCAAATTGCAGAGTTTGAAATTTTTGCTTTAGCTTATATTGTGGTATCCAGAAAGTGGATTTCGCGCTCTGATTATCTAAGTTTAAAGGTTGATGGCAGGGTGAAAGTCACTGAAGTCATTATGGAATTGAAATATGGCCTCCTCGCCCGCAGTCCAGATGACAAGGATATCATCGATATAACAAAGGTAAATCATAGGTTTGGTGGTGCATGTTGATAAATATGCTCCTTCCAGTTCTGCCATAAAGAGACTTGCATACTGTGGTGCACATTTGGACCCCATTGAAGTTCCCATTCGCTGTAGTTGTAGGTCCTCTCCAGAATTAAAATAGCTGTGGCGAAGGATGAAATTGCATGAGCTGCGTTATTGGTTTTGTTGGGAGGTTTTGTTTTTCCAGGTGTACCTGATAGGCTGCAACTTCATCCTTGTGGGGAATGTTGGTATACAGGGATTGCACATCCATGGTGGCCAAAATGGTGCCCTCCGGTAGTAGGTCCAGGGCAGTCAGTTTGTTAAGGAGGTCATTGGTGGCCTGGATATAGATTGGAGTATCTCCGACAAGAGGTTTTAGGAGACTTTCCAGCCAACCCGAGATGTTTTCTGTCAGTGTCCCAATGCCAGAGATAAGCCTTCCAGGGTTGCCATCTTTGAAGATATTAGGGAGCATATAGAAGCAGCCAGCCCTGGGATCCTCCGGCATAAGCACTTTTACCTGCTTCTGTACCTGGATTGGAAACTTCTTGATCATATCCTTTAGTTGTTTCATATAGGCCTCTGTGTGATCACTTCCAAGCTTGGAGTAATGGATGAGGTTTGAAAGTTGCCCGTTTGCTTCATGCATATAGTCAGAGGTGTTCATTATGACTACTGTTATATCAATTATATTCTTGTCATCTGGACTGCAGGTGAGGAGGCCCTACTTAAATTCCAGAATGACTTCAATGACTTTCACTCCACTATCAACCTTCAACTTACCAATTCAGAGTGAAATCAATTTTCTGAATACCACAATATACATTAAAGACCACATTGCTACACACATCAATATACCACAAACCAAGAGACAGATCGGCCTACCTCAAATGACAGCTTCCACTGCAAGCACACAAGACAAACTTATTTACAGCCAGGTTAAATGATACAATTGTATTTTCTCAGACAAAGCAGACCTAGACAAGCACCTCCGATTGGGAAACAAACCAAAATGGACAGACAATCAAATAAACAGAGAGGCAGCCATTAACAGACACAGCGTGCTTACATAGAGAGAGACCCAGAATGAAGCCAGAGTGCCCCTAGTTGTCATCTACAATCCAAAGTTGGAGATCCTACGAAGGATTGCCAAGAAACTCCAACCTGTGCTACAGAGACAGACTCAGACATATTCCCAGCCCCCCCTTTCCTTTCGACAAAAACCAAACCTGCGTTGTATTATTGTCTGGAGTGCTCTGAAGACCCCAACCAAAAATGGCATCTCACCCTGACTGCAAAACCGGGGCAAGACCTGGTCTTGCAATGTGGTGTATCTTATTATGTGGGTGCAATGTCCCACCACAGGCCTCTATGTGGGGGGGAAACAAGTTAGAGACTCTGTCAGAGCATGAACTCGCACAGATTCACTATTAAAAACAGCAGAACAGATCTCCCAGTGGCCGCACATTTCTCCAGAGAAAACCACTCTATTGAAGATTTGCAGGTTTTGGTTTTAATGGGACATTTTAAGACGCAGAAGGGGAGAAAGAAATGGAAATGTAAGTTAAAGCAAAAATTTAAAACTCTGCAATTTGGACTTCATATTCATTCCAGTTTCATGTCACATTATGTATGAACTGTGAGGGTCACAAATCACACTTGATAGCAAACAGATAAGAGCAAGAATTACTGATCCCTCCTGTCACGTCTCACAAGTTTCCAGATTGTTTATTTCTGACCTGTTGTAAATAACTTCTCTACTTGTATTGCATTTTGTTATTTTGAAAGATTTTAAGATCCTTTGAACGTCCATGACTTGTTTATGAAAAGCCTGTGAATTTTCAGTTTCTTGTATAGCACCATGTCTGAAGAAGAGAGCTAGTACTCTCGAAAGCGCACCATCAAATATACTCAGTTTGCCTCTAAAAGGTATCGCCTGATGTCTTCACTCTTCAAAGACATATTGGGCATACAGACATCATAAAAGGGGGGTTATGTACTCAGATCAAGCTTAGAAGCCAGATATGAGAGCCACTAAGTATCAATAGTGGACCTGATCCATTCACGTGAAAGGCTCCAATGTAATATTACATTTCCCCTATATTGGCCACTGTAGGGAAAACAGAGTTGGCTGCAACTTCCACTTGTGATCACAGATCTTTAGGATTTCAAAATTCAGAAATCCACAATAACCAGCTGATAACCATGTCAACATTATTCCTAAAAACAGCGGTCATGAGGAGACGACTCATTTAGGGCGGTTTCACACTGAATATACTTACAAATAAAGCCTCATGGTATACAGGAGAAACATAAAAAAAATCCTTACTTGCTATATAGTCCACGAGGGCACGGAAGACAGGTGACCTGACCACCTAGTGGCTGGTAAAAACCAGACACACATGGTATGCAATCTGAGGAATTTACACAGAAGCCACTAAGACAGCAGAAACACGACTCTGTATCTAAAAGAAAGGATAGATTTCATATTAATATACCCTAAAGGGTTATCTGTATAAATTAAAGGGTGAGCTACGAGCTGACCATCTCAGAAAACTGGGGGCCGAGCTAGATTTTCAACTCAAATAGAAATGAATAGGGAAGACGCCCACAAGACAGTAGGATCATAGCCATGAGCTGACCTGCAGCGCTGAAAAGTGTTAGTGGGAAAATCCACTAAGAGGACTATTAACTTTAAAGACACAATTGCACTGATATTTTTGTTCTATATTTGCTTTCCAATACAAAATTAAGCAATTTGAAAAACTTAATTCCCAAATTTTCTATCATTTGTTGTTGTGGAGTGTACAACTAGTTTATGTAGATGGCTGTCCTGCTGAATCTGACACAGCCAGGAGCAGCATGCTGTTGGATCTAGATTGGCCCTCCCCCTCCTATTAGTGTTATAAAGAAAAACAAAGTGGGACGGAAGTTGTACTTAGTTTCAGTTTCAGTTTGTAAGGCTAAAAAAAGACAAGTCGTCCATCTAGTTCAGCCTGTTGTGCTAAGGTGTTGATCCAGAGGAAGGCAAAAACCCCCAATGAGGTAGAAGCCAATTGTCCTCATTTTGGGGAAAAAATTTCCCTTCCTGACTCCAATCTGGCAATCAGAAAAATCCTGGAATCAATGACCCCTCTCCTGAATCCTAGTCACTATAACTTTTTATATTATTACGCTCCAGAAATGCATCCAAACCCTTTTTTGAACTCTGTTATTGATTTCACCATGACCAGCCCCCTCTGGCAGAGAATTCCAATAGTCTCACTGCTCTTACAGTAAAGAATCCCTTTCTATGTTTATGTAGAAACTTTCTTTCCCTCAAGACGTAAAGGATGCCCCTTGTTCTAGATACAGCCCTGTGTATAAATAAATTTTGGAGAGATCTCTATATTGACCTTTGATGTATTTAAACATTTTTATTATGTCCCCCCAAGCCTTTTTTTTCTCTAAACTAAATAACCTAATCTTGCCCAAACTTTCTGTGTACGTAGTCCACCCGTCCTTTTATTATTTTTGTTGCCCCCCTTTGTACCTGTTTAAGCTCTACAATGTTTTCCTGTTTCACTGGTGCCAAAACTGTACACAATATTCCTGTGTGGTCAACCAGTGACTTTTTAAAGGGGAATAGTTCCCTTTTGTGCACAGCCCCCCTTTTTTCAAGTTCCCGGTTAAATTTCGGGACGTAATTTCGCCCCGAAACGCCCTGTGGACGGGGGGGGGGCGTGGGGGCGGGGAGTAAGCAGGGGGCGGACTTCGCCGGCCCATAGACATCATGCACGGGGCGTTACGCCGCTAAAAGTGACATGTAATTACTCCCCGCCCGGCGGATTCGCCGGGCGGGGAGAGAGACGTAATTCCATAGTTCTCTATGAGAACTGTGAATTAACCAGTAATGAATGGGCCGTTTTCGGGCCCCTAATTGGCGCACTTCGGGCGTATTACGGACCGAAATACGGCCCATTTTAAGCCGTGTGAACATGGCCTTTAATGCACCCCTATTTGCTTTGGCTGCTGCTGCCTGACACTGGCTGCTACAATTAAGTTTACTGTCCACCAGGATTCCCAAGTCCTTCTCCATGTCACTTTTACCCCGTGTTTTTCCATTTAACATGTATCATGTTATGGATTTCTCTTCCCCTTGTGCATAACCTTGCATTTATCAGGTGTTAAACCTCATCTGCCATTTCCCTGCCAGGCCTCCAACTTATCCAGATCCCTTTGTAATAACATATTACCTCTATTGTGTTGATTACTTTTCAGAGCTTAGTATCGTCTGCAAAGATCGATATTCTACTGTTTATTCCCTGTGTAAGATCATTAATGAAAATGTTTAAAGAGGATAGGGCCCAATACTGACCCTTTGGTTTCCCCCCTAGTAACAGCGATCCCGTCTGGAGTATGTTCGTTAATTACTACCCTTTGTTTTTATCAGTGAGCCAGTTACTTACCCACTTGCACACATTTTCCCCAGTCCCCAAACATTCTCATTTTTTTACCAACCTTTTATGTGGAACAGTATCAAATGCTTTAGAAAAATCTAGATATATGACATCCGTGCCTCACACCCCATCCAGTCTAGCACTGACTTTCCTCATAGAAGCTGATGAGATTAGTCTGACAGGACCGATCCTTCATGAACCCATGCTGGAAACGGCGTTATACATTTATTTTCAGTGAGATACTCCAGGATAGCATCTCTGAGAAAACCTTCAAACATTTTACCTACAACAGAGGTTAAGCTTACTGGCCTATAGTTTCCTGGATCACTTTTTGACCGATTTTTGAATATTGGCACCACATTAGCTATGCGCCAATCCTTTGGGACATACCCCGTTATTAGACAGTCCATAAATATTAAGAATAGGGGCCTATCTATGACATCACTTAACTCACTTAGGACACGTGGAGAGAAGGGGACAGAGCACACAGCGTGAACTGTATCAGAATGTAGATTGTGAAGAACATACAGAAGGAAGGGAAATCACACAGGCTGTGTATCAGTGTATAGAGAGGAGAGAACCCACTGAAAATCTGTAGGGAGAAGAAAGGGGAAATAAATTTATATAATTTATAAACCAATTAATTTTATTGATACGTTCCCCTCCCCCCACTGCAAGACCCTCAGTATCCAACCAATGTTGAGTAATTCTAGCTAGATACAATAATGTAGCCAACACTAACTTCTCAGGAGGAGTATAGAGATCTCCTACATAACCCAGAACACATATTAACCCCTTACCGACACAGGATGTACTGGTATGTCCTGGTGCAGGTAAGATTCTATTTAGCAGGATTACTCAGTAGAAGGCTGGTGTCAGCTGCTAATTGCAGGGAACAGAGCAAACTCTGTTCCGTGCTGTTAAACCGCTTCGAGAAATGGTGCTGCAGGATACCAATCAGTTAGGGGCTGTATACATGGCACAGGACAATTACTGGTCGGTTTATCCGACCAGTATTTGTCCTGTTTCCATGCCGTGCACATGGCCGCCAGGGATGGCTTTTCTCCGCGGTTTGCATAGACATGTTCATATTCCGTCCGAATACCGGCCATTTTATGAATAAAGTTACACACAATTGGTAATTATGGTGATCTATTAAGATAGAACAATATCCCATACTCTGAACATAATAGAAGAAATTTTTTTCCCCAAAACGGTACCAATAAAAAGTACACCCCAGCCCGCAGTAAAGGTGTCCTCATTTAGGTCCACAGGTGTAAGTACAAAAAGTTACTAGTCGCAGAAAATGGTGCTGCAGCTCAAATGTAAAAAGATAGAAAAAAAAAATCATTTTAACAGTACTGTAACATGATGAAAACCCTAACATATATTTGTCATTTCCAAAATCGTATCAACCTGCAGAAAACATACTGAAGAAAATATTAAAGAGCTTCCACTGCTACCAGGGATCTATACATTAACCCCTTCACTGTCCTAGACCACCAAGGATTCTTATTATATACAATTATAGGGGGTAAATTGGAAGAGTGTTTCAGGGGGATTGGTATGTAATTAATATCAGGGGGCACAGTGTGTAATATAATTCATTTCTGGGGGCACAGTGTACAATTCCTTTAGAAGGGCATAGTGTGATAAAATTTCAGACTGTACAGTGTATGTTATAATTTCAGTCACAACAGTGTAGAATCTGAATACTGTCATTTTAGAAGTTATAGTGTGCAATTTAATGAATTGCAAAAGGTACAGTGCATATTATAATTTCATGGGGAATGGTGTACAATATAATTTCAAAGAGTACAGTGTGTAATGCAACTAATTAAGGGGCACAGTGTGTAAATAATTAAAGTGGAAGTAGGTGCAACAAAGGAAAAATGTGCTGCATGGCAAAATCCTATTTTCATTGTGATGTGGAGAGGGCTATATTGGCTGTGGGCTGGGTTATAATCCAAGTCCTACATCTGACAAGACACTTAAGGTATTCCAATGGATACCTGCAAAAGAGGACTTGAACTATTGTTTCTTGTTGTGAATTTAACATGAAACCTGTTCCTACAGATATATCAGTCTTGGCCCTCAATTTTTCCCCAATATTAACTATAATATATACAATGTTCCCTCCATTTACAATAGCCCATGGTATAGTTTCAGCGGGCCATGGTAATTGCTGTTACTGGTCTTTATGCCAGAATAAGCGTCTACTTTGGGTACAAGGTGAGGGTGGCTGTTTTTTTTTTGTTTTTTTTTAATGGTATATAGCGTATAAAGTACATGACCCAAAGAAGCTCCTATTCTTGAATGGGTAGTCTAACCTCATTGAGGAGCTTTAAACATGTAGGCAAAGATAAATAAAGAGTATTACCAAATACATTTGCTTTTCTGGTTTTGCTTCTCTTCAGAGTAGGAGCAGATCTTATCTCCTGCTTTTATACACAAGCTTCCCAATTTACCTGCCACCTTTCTTTGCTTTTACAGGCTGCAGCAGTATTCGGGATGATGTTGTCACTTCCTGATCTTGAAGATCGGAGCTTGTTTACATTAATTACTTACAAAGTTTAACCCTTTAGAGCTCTGAAGCTTTGTGCGCTACAGTTTACAAACCTCCTGCACGCACGTGACACTAACAGGATCATCTGTGGAATAGCAGAGTTTGTAACAAGATAGGCTGTTTGTCCGGTATATAACGCCAGAATACAGAAGGTGAGGGGCTGTGGCTGGAAAAGGAGAATACCATAGAGAAGGGAGGAAAAGGGACAGAGACAGGAAGAGCAAGTGCTTTTGGCCAGGGAAAAGAGAGAACAAGACAAGAGAGAGTAGTGTGGCATTTCCCCGCTCAGAGAATGAGTCTTGTGTGTGCTAGGCAGTCAAACAAGTTAAGGGGTTGTCGAATGCCTATGTGCACAGAGCTGAGGTCTCAGGACAGTCGTGGACGGAATCTCCCATCCCGTACTCATGTCGCAGAAGAGAGACTGCCATTGCCACAGAGGAACCTGTATTATACATTCAGAGTTCTTGTATGTACATATTTTATTGGCAATTTAGTATCCAACTGTGAAAACTACAGTAAAGTTCAAGTCCGAGAACCCGTATTTATCACACCTACAATTTCACAAGCAGATATGACAAATCACTGTTATACTACCACCCACAGTGACTCTGTAAACAGCATGATGCACCCCTTTAACATAGAAAGTGATTTCAAGCTTTTCACTTTTTGAGGTTATATGGAAGGACTTTCTTTATGTGGATTATTAGATGCTTCATTTTCTTTCATCTTCATTTTGCATTATGTTGGCCAGATTTTGGGGCTTCAGATTTATGATTTCAACGTACCACGGATGTCCAAGAACCAATTAATATTGTAACTTGAAGGACCACAGAATATACGGTAACAGCATATTTGAATATTAAAATACAGCACTTACTGAAAAAATGTTGCATCAGTATTGCCAAATAATCTTCTTTTCTCATGATGCCATTTATTTTGTGAGGTGCTCCAGTTACTCCTGCAGCAAAACAACCCCACAACATGATGCAGTCCATGTTTCACAGTTTGGATGGTGTTCTTAGGCTTCCAAAATTTTCCCTTCAAACGTCATGATGGTCATTATGGCCAAACAGTTCAATTTTAGTTTCATCAGACCACAGGACATGTCTCCAAAAATGTAGATCTTTGTTTCTGTGTGCATTTGCAAACATTAATCTGGCTTTTATAAGTTTCTTTTGGAGTAATGACTTCTTCCTGGCAGAGTGGCCTTTCAGCCCATGTTGATACAGTACTCATTGCACTGTGGATAATGACGCAATCTTACCAGTCTCCACCAGCATCTTCACAAGGTCTTTTGCTTTTGTTCTTTAGTTGATCTGCACGTTATACCAAAGCACGTTCATCTCAGACACAGAACCCGTCTCCTTCCTGAGCAGTATGATGGCTGGACATTCCCATCTTGTTGGTACTTGCGTATAATTGTTTGCACAGAAGAACGAGGCATCTGGAAATTGAACCCAAGGATGATCCACACTTTTGCAAGTTCACAATTCTCTTCCTAATATCTTGGCTGATTTCTTTAGACTTTCCAATGATGTTACACGCAGAAGCAGTGTTTCTGGTGTGCTTTAAAAATACATCCAAAGGTGTGTATTTAAAAATACATCCACAGGTGTGTCTCTAACTCAGATGTTGCCAATAAACCTATCAGAAGCTTCCAAAGACATGACATCATCATATGAGCTGTCCCAAAGTGTTTAGAGGCACAGTAATCCTAGTGTATGTAAGCTTCAGACTATGCAAAAAGTAATAAAAATGCCTTAAAGGGGTTGTCTCACTACAAAGAATAGCTTTCAAATTGTAGGGAACACAAAATACATAGACATTTTCCAAATATATTGCTTTGTTCATCTGTTTTTGTTAAGGAGATACAAGTGAATTAATCACCTCCCTGGCTATTTCAGTTCCCTCAGTAACCGACCTGTAAACCTCTCTCCCCCCTGCTGTTTGTTCTAAGTGATAGCAGTGAGTGATGTCACATAGGTCGCGTCAGCCTCTGTGCTGCTGGGCAGTAAAAAGCTTGATTTATCTAAAAGTAAACAGCACTAATTAGGGCATTTGTTTGAGGAATCATATAAAAAGTCCTGCTAGCAGTTTCTGAGAAGCTTCTGAGCTAATCTGAACTAATTAGCAACTGAAAACACAGAGTTGAATACACCATGGAGCTGTATGCCAATTACAGTCAGTCTGCACCAGGAAGTGACAGTATTTCATTCATGCATCCTATGAAACTCTGTAGGGAGACAACTCCTTTAAATCTCTCTCTCTCTCTCTCTCTCTCTCATTATTCTCTATTTGGCAAATATAAATAATTTTGGTTCCTAATTGACCTAAAATGGGGAAGGTTTATTCTTATTTCATGTCAGATAGTGAGAAAAACCATGTATATGTGTCTTTTTATGTAGTGTATGGAAACTTCTGGTTTCAACTGGAGCCATCACAATGACCAACACAATCTGCTAGATCACCATATAGTGCCTACAGCTACACCGATCTCTACTGGGTATAATCACACTGTAGACCTTATATAAAAGTGACTACAGAACAGCTAAAGGAGTAAATTACACCAATTTTAATTAACAGGATATGTTGGGATGATAGATGTGGGTCCTGCACTTATCTCAAGAAAAGGGGTCTTTTCCTCATCTGTGCCATGGTTAAGGGTACAAGCAAAGACAGCGATGCATGTATGCCCAACTCTTTTCGGTTTGAGAAGGTTTTAGTTAACGGGTACATTTGGACCAAATATAATATTTAAGTATTCAAAGAAAATTTGGGCCCCTGCTCAGATAAGTCAAGTTCCTTAATTTAAGTGTGGTTTATACTCTGTCTTCTGTGCCAAGTTGAACAGGGCAGCATAGCAGTGTCCCCTTCACCGCTATAAATAACACAAATCGGTCACTTACTCATTTACCAACATGTTACATAATGGCTAGTCACAGTTATGTCAGGGAGAATGATTTCTGGACTATGTAGACTAAATGCAAGCTACACAAGCTTTATAGCAACCACAACGACAGTGTTGCTCATCAGTGTTACTTTTCAGGACGACGTCCGGTTCAATATATAGTTACCAAAATGGAAAATAGTGTTAGCTTTAGTAACCTCTTTATGGGGTTACTTTTTATTTTCAGTGTCATCCCTATTATCCCATTACTGAATGGGACTACTGTTCTAAGCACAGAAAAGCAGTTGTCAAAATTTAACAAGACCATTAGGCCAATGTGTTAAAGGGGTTTTATCGTTTGAAGCTTTCGCACACTTGAGCTGTCTATTTGTTTCAAATCCAGGGGTGAGTCTTCTCTCAGTAGGCATGTATCTCCTCCCAGGAGACAAGTCTCCCGTCACTGAAGAGTTGTGACATCATCATTCTGTATGAAGTAGGGGAAGGGACAGGACGTCAGCTCTGCAGCCCTCCTGCAGTGTTCTCATGGCAGCAGAGCTCTCAGCTAGAGGCCGCACAAGTTCCTTGTAACCAGAGCCCCTGTATTGCTGTAACCAGATCACCTGTAATGGTGTAATCAGTTATACACACAGCCTGAAGTGATGAAACACATGTAAAGAACGCACACTGCCCTCTCCCCCTCAGTTATCAAGCAGGAGGTAGAGCAGACTGTATAAGGCTGTGTTATATGGGGGGAGCACAGAGTATAAGGCTATGTTATATGAGGGGAGAGTGAATCTATCAGCTAGATAGTCAGTGATTGCCCAGATCGTTCACCTTAGAGCTGGGAGAGGAGTATAGAGCCAGCAGCCCTCTCAGGCAGTTAGGTTCACTTTCGATTTACACAGCTCAGAAGGGAGTAAGCACAGAGTGCAGGCAGCCAATCAGAACACATGGGGCGTTTCCTGTCCAGGAGGCATGTCCCAACAGGCTGAATGACATATCAGTCAGCCAATCACAGAAAAAGCGGCGTGTCCCATCCAGCTTCAGCAGAAATAGCTAGATGCACAGTTTAGCTCATATCTGCTATACTAAAGTGACTTAGGTAATGCAAACCAATTGCAAAAGTGCTTATTTTTACTGTCTCCATCATTAGAGATATGATCTTTGTAGCAAGAAAACCCCTTAAAACTGAATATTGCTTCAGTTTTATGTTGTCCTCATAACACTTCTTGTTCTTGTCTGGGGTTGTTGAGTTCCTCTAACAACAGATACCAAGTGTGGATTCTTAATAGACTCAAGGGGGAGAGTGGGCTCCAAGGAGCGATAAGGATGAGTGACATGTACACTCATATTGTTGGTCGAACCTCCAGGAATAAGCAACTCGATGGATAAATCGGACAACGTATGTTACCACTAGGGATAAGCAGCTTCTCCAAGGGAAGACAGAAAGTTGGTATAACTTGGAGAGATTGAAAGAGTGGGGAAGATTGGAAGACTAACCAGCAACACCAAGTCTGATCTATACGGTCTACTTGGTTAAGGTTCTGAGTCATCAGCTCCTCCATACGATATGTATGAAAAATTTCTGTGAACCAGCCTTCAAAATCAGGAGAATTCCAGTGTCTCGAGATCACTGTTTTTGCAGCCTATAAAAGAGGTCGCAGTAATGACTTTTTAGATGCTGGTATCGTAATTTCAAACATGAATAGTAGAGATGCCGCGGGGGATCTAGGAACACAATTTCCTTTATGGCTGTATAGGCAATGTCCCAAAAACATTGCATAGATGGGAATCCAGACAAAATAGGAGTCATTGTACCCTCCTCTCCACCACACTGCCAGCAAACATCCGGTACCAAAGGGTACAGTCTGTGTAGAGTAGAAGGGACCCTGTACCCACGGGAAAAGATCTTGAAGTGAGAGTTGGAAGCACCTAGACCTTTGGGATGGAGAACATTCTTTGGTAAGTTGATCCTCCCAGAGTCTACAATATGGAGGCAAATGAGATTGGGGAGATGTCAATTTCTTATAAATGGAAGAAATAGCATGGCGCGGTGGAGAAGTCAAGAAGCCCAAAGTACCATGAAACTCTTTTACAGGGTTAGGATTGGTTACCAAAGGCAACTTTTCCCTTTTCCATAGCTTTAATACATTTTCTTGATGGTCTCACTCACAAGACCAGAAAGTTAAGTCATGGGGACAAGAATCAGGTGAGTTTCAGGTTTTTGGCTGTACATTGAACCACTAATATATTTTCCAAAATTTTCCTATGGGCTTAAAAGAAAGAAAAAAAATAATGATTCCCGTTTTTAATATTCCGATTTCAAGTTATTCAAAGCAGAGTCTCCCAAGGAGCCTTCACAATAAAAATACTTCATTTAACCAGTTCAAAAATAATCACCACTACATAATGAAACAGATAAACTTCTAATGGTTCTAATGTACACAGGGCCTGTTTTATAGAAAAATGGGGCCATGAGCAAGGACCAGCGCTTCCCAAAATGCATTGCCGAATAAGATACCCACACAACACTGTCCTTCCGTGCCCTAATAAGACCACCATGCAATGTCTAAATAATACCTACATAAAAGGGCACGCTCATAAGGGACAGCTTCTCCTTTAAAAAACAACAAAAAAAAAAAGATTATCTGCAGAAAATTGTACCAATTCTAGGGCAGATTTTCCAATACAGAAAACAACTGAGGGTTTAAGAATAAACACAAAAATCCTTCACACCTCCAGCGTTCTCATGACATCTGTTCTTTGGATCCAAACTGGTCTCTCTACATCTGGCCTCCAGTGAGGACATTTCACTGCATGTGACCCAAGCAGCATATTTGGGTCCATAGGAAAGATCACCAGCAACTGCGGACCAGGACAGCCTGAATGAACAAAGTATAGTGTAAAGTAATCTGCAGCGACGTCTTCAGATATTTAGTTTTATTGCGAATTTTGATGGACTACAACAGAGATAACCTGCAATAAATTAAAAAGCATGCTACATATGTACATGCAGTGGTGCGTAAAAATTTGGTGCTGCAGAATTATATATTTTTTGCATAAATTTGACCTAAAACTACATATTTTCACACATGTCTTAAAAGAAGATAAAGAGGTAAAAAATATGAGACCTATGGGTACATCATGTAGCGTGATTACTCAGTAAGTCCGCTACGTAAGAAGCTGGTATCATCTGCTGATTGCAGCCAACAACAGCAGGGAACAGAGCCAGCTTCTTTCCTTCCTGTCTAACCCTTTAGACACTGGAGAGATCACGTGGTGCAAATCTGTTATCATGGCAGCTTGACGGCTAATGAAGACTTCTATAACCGCCATGTTTTTGTTTTAACTACACCCTTCTGCATTGTTTATCGAGTCGTCTAGTCAAGTACGAGGGAGAGAGAGGGAGAGAGAGGGAGAGAGAGGGAGAGAGAGGGAGAGAGAGGGAGAGAGAGGGAGAGAGGGAGAGAGAGGGAGAGAGAGGGAGAGAGAGGGAGAGAGAGGGAGAGAGAGGGAGAGAGAGGGAGAGAGAGGGGAGAGAGAGGGAGAGAGAGGGAGAGAGAGAGGGAGAGAGAGAGGGAGAGAGAGGGAGAGAGAGGGAGAGAGAGGAGAGAGTTTAAATCACTTTTTCCATTTTACATGATATGATTGGTATCACCACGTCCATAAAGCATCAAGAAAAAAAAATGCGGCAAAATTGTTTTTTTTCCTTTTGTCAACTCAGTCCCCTAAAAATTGGAAAAGAAGTGATCAGAAAGTCGTATGTATCCCAAAATAGGACCAGTGAAAGCAACACTTCAGCCCGAAAAAACAAAGAAAGTTACTGGTGCAGAATATGGCGCTGTAGCGCAAATGTTAGAGGTAGAGAAAGTATTTTTTTAAAAAATACTAAAAACCTACATATGGTATTGGCCTGCATATAATACAGATAATTAAAGAGTGAATGCCATAAAAATAGAACCTCTGCAAACATGGCAAGTTTTTTTTCACATTTCATTCTACTTAGAATTTGTTTTTGATTTCTCAGCACATTATATGGTACGGTCAATGACACCATTAAAAACTACAATTTGTCCTACAAAAAACAAGCCCTCATATGCCTATGTAGTGGAAAAAAGAGGGGGGGAAAAAAAAAAAGTTATGGCTTTTGGAAGGCAGTGAGGAAAAAAAAAAAGTAGTAATAATACGAATGGCTGTCAGGAAAGGGGTTAGGAGAACATGATTCTATATCCAAGCCTTTGCTTTCAGTACCCGATAAGGCTGTGTTGTACCTCAATAACTGCATCTAAACCTTTTCAGTAAGGGTGCTTTCACACGGTGTGTTTTTGATGCATTTTTTTCAATGCGTTTTTTGTGCAGGAAGGCACAACAATTAATGCTGTATGATTTTTGTACAGCTATGTACAGCATTAATTGCTGTGCCTTCCTGCACAAAAATTGCATTGAAAAAAATGCATCAAAAACCCACCGTGTGAAAGCACACTAATTGTTGATGAGTCCTGCACATCTGCTTGGAGGACTTTTAAGCCATTCTTCCATACAAAACAGCTTCAGCTCTGTTATGTTGGCGTTTCCTCCTACGAACGGCTCACTTCATCTCCTTTCACAACATATCTATTAAATTAAAGGTCAGAACTTTGAATTGGCCTTTCCAGAACTCTAACTTTATTCTTCTTTGACTTTTCTTTGGTAGACCAACTCGTGTGCTCAGGATCTGAAGGACCCATGTTCTCTTGAGATTCAGCTCACGGATAGATGTCCTGACATTTTCCTTCATGTTTTTTTGATATAATTCAGACTTCACTGTTCCATCAATGATAGTGCCCTGCTTGGCATTATCTTTGTAGGTCAACCATTGCAAGTGAGGGTAATCGTCTTTAATTTCCTACATTTGTACACAATCTGACTATAGATTAGTGGTGTCCAAACTCTAAAGGGTGCATCCCCACGGCACAGGACAAATACTGGCGATAAGCGGAGAAGAGCCCTCCCCCCTCCCATTGAGATGCACAGATTTCCGTCTGAAAACCAGACGGAAGAAGGTACTTGCTCAATGTTTTGCCGCCGGACTGCCGGCGGCAAAACCGCCAGGCGGAAAACCCGTGCAGTGGGTTTTCCATAGAGCCCAATTGTGCGCATTTTCGGCCGGTTTGAAAAACCGCAAACCGGCTGATAAACCGGCCGAAACCCCGTGCCATGGGGACATGCCCTAAGGTGCTTTCACACCAGGGGTGTGGAATCGGCAAGCCAAAGCCCCGACTCCTCAATTTCCCAAACCTCCGACTCCTGACTCCCTCATACACGGCGCATGTTTAAGTGATAACTTTACTGTAGTAAATTGGTAACATCAGGCTGTTTATCACCTTATGATACAATAATCAAGCTATTGAGGTAGAACAGACACTGACAAGCAAAGTTTTGATCTTTTGAACTCTTGTGGGTAGAGCTGAAAAAGCTGTATTTGTATCCAAGTCCAGTCTGCACCAACATTGGGAATGTGTAGAAGAGACCTGGGAGCAGAGTTTGGTCAAGATGTGCTTGAATCCGATCCAGAGCCCAGAAGGATTCAGGCAGTATTGAAAACCAAAAGGTGGATTTCCCAAATACTAACAAAATAATAAAAGTTAACATTTTAGGAGCAAAACAGTAACAATGCAGTTACAGGAAAGAATCTGCAGAACTAAGCAGATGCTAAATACTTGCAAGTCAAATTTATGTATAAGATAGGTAAGATGACTGTATATAAAAAAAATTTACAGTAGTCTCATGTACAAAGCTGTAGTGGATGGAGAGATATGGAGCCTGAAAGTCACAAGTTCAAAACATTGTTACCATTTTGCTTGTCAGTGTAAAATATATATGACTTTAGAAAACAAAAAATGTAAATATGCAAAACTCTGCAGGAACATTTGTGGAGTCTCTGAATTTGTTCTGAGAAATAATATTGCCTCCATCAGATCCTGCATACATGACCTCACATCTGATCTCATTATTTCCAGGCTAGAGAATGGCCTCTCTACACTAACTTGGGTTGGGGCAAAGCGGTGACCACAGGGGCAACATCTCTAACTATGTCAGGGTATAAAGGAATTGCCTCAGCCACAGTCAGTTTTGATGAACGTTTAAACTCCTCTTTGAAAGCAGGTGAAAAATTTTGCTGAAATCCATTTGCCCTGGGAGCAAAATCTTTACCCCTGGGGCAGCGCTTTGCCTGCTCCATGTCATCAATTACACTCCTTATATGATGAGGCTGAAGAAATGGGAGCAGTAGCACTGGCCGGACCCAATTCCTCATGATCTTTGCACTGCATCGAACTAACTGGACCAACTTATTAAATATTTTGGTAGACAGTCATTTTAAGAATACTCCGACTCCACATCCCTGTTTCACACGGTGTGTTTTTGGTGCGTTTTTTTTTCCTGAAATGCACAGCATTAGTTACATTGCAAAAAAAAAAATAAATGCACAAAAACACACATAAAAAACCCGCACCATGTGAGAGCACCCTTCGAGATAGTTTTGTAACCTTTTCCAGACTGATAAGCATCAACAAATCATCTTCCAAGGTCCTTATTAAACAACCAAGTCTATTTAATTTAGTTTTAGGACAAATTTAGGCAGAAATACAGAAAATTCTGAAGTGCTCACAAACTTTTAAATCACCAATATATCTGTACTGCAGGTCAATTTCTGTGCAGAAAACATATCTAACAAGTGAATTAAATGTTCATTTGCGGTTACTGTATTCCACTGCAGATTTTCTGTCTACAAGAAAAAAAAAACAAAAAAAAAAAACAAACACCAATATGTGAAAACTTGACTAAATACTGGTCTGGTCCTCCGAATCACAGACTGTATCATCAATATCCTCTCTTTCTCCTCCCACCTCCTAAAACTCAATGTGGAAAAAACCAAATTCATCATCTTTCCACCGTCCCCCTCCATCCCTCCACCTGATCTCTCTACCACAGTCAACGGCTACACTCTCTCACCGGTCCAGCAAGCCCGCTGCTTGGGATAACCGGCGACTCCTCGCTTTCTTTCAAACCACACACCTAAACACTCACCTCTGCCTGCCGCCTCCACCTGAAAAATCTCACTTGCATCCGCTCATTCCTCAATGTCGACACTACAAAAACACTAGACCATGCCCTTGATATCTCACGCCTAGACTAATGCAACACCCTTCTTTGAGGCCTCCAATCTAGTACTCTTGCTTCCCTGCAAACCATCCTCAACTCTGCTGCCCGTCTGATCCACCTCTCTCCCCACTACTCTTCTGCCTCTCCCCTCTGCCAATCCCTTCACTGGCTACCCACTGCCTAGCGAATCCAGTTCAAGTTACTACAAGGCTCTCCATAACCTCTCCCCTCCATACATCTCTGCCTTAATCTCCAGATATCTTCCCTCATCACAGGAACAACCTCTCTGCTCTCCTCTTATCAGCTCCTCACACAACCGTCTGAGACTTCTTTCGTGCTTCCCCCATACTCTCAAACTCACTGCCCCAACACATCAGACTCTCCTCCCCTTTTACTAGCTTCAAAAGCAACCTGAAAACCCATCTCTTCAGGATAGACTATGACCTACAATAACCCCGTTGCCACTGTGCTACCCCAAAACGTTATTAACCCTTAAAGGGAATGTGTAATCAAAAATTGACTTATTGTTTAACTCACATTTTTATGTTAAACACATTTTTTAGGATTTTTTTTTTTTTTTTTTACATTTTCCAGATCACTTTCAATATTTTTTTAATAATTCTTATGTCCTGTAGTTTTTTTTACTTTGGCCACTAGGCCTAATAATCATCTCACACTTCCTGCTCTGTTTAGAGAGCTTTTCAGCAGTGTCTGCTCATTATCAGTAAAAGCAGGGTCAAACTGAAAGGAGACACCATAACACAGGATCCACAAGAGGAGATGTCACAGCTCCCCCTCTCCCCTCCCTGCACAGTGAAAACTCTCCTATAGTGCAAGCAAGAATGTCTTCCCCACAATCATATATAGACGGCTGAATAGAGAAATCTACAATCAGGAAATAAAAACGACTGAAAGGAAAAGAATATGGATCAGGGGCTTGAGTTAATAAGTACAAAAAAAAAAATTGGCGACATATTCCCTTTAAGGACCCTGGACGTATGAATCCCTAAGGGGCTTTACAAGGGGATCGCTCTGCGAACTGCAGTGATCCGACGCCCAGACATGGCAGCGGGGAGCCCTGTGAACGCTCCCATCACTGCCATGTCCTGGTTTGCCCCACGTCCGACCACAGACAGGAAGTGGGAAACCGCCACCTTGCTACAGTCTAATGCATTGTCTATGCAATGCATAGGACTGTATTAACATCACGGCCACCTAGTGGTCAAGCACCCTAGGTGGGCTCAATGTTACAGTAAAAAAAAAAAAAAAAAAAAAAAAAAAAAGTTTAAAGTACAAAAAAAAAAGTATTAAAAGTTCAAATCACTCCCCTTTCCCCCATTTTACGAATAAAAAACAAAAAAAATAAAAAAGTTTCAAATAATTTGGTTATCGGCCGGGCGTCCGAAAAAGTCCGATCTATAAAATATAAACATTTATCCCGTATGCTGAACCCTCATAGAAGAAAAAAAAAAAAAAAAAAAAAAAAAGTTCCCAATGCCAAAATTGCGTTTTTTGGTCATTTTTTCGTTACTTAAAAAATGGAATAAAAGTGATTAAAAAAGTCGTATGCATTCCAAACTTCTAGCGATAAAAAGTACACTGCAGCCCGCAAAAAATGCCCCCTCACCGACGTCTGTAGGCGTTAGTGCAAAAAAGTTATTGGACGCACCAAAATGGGAAACCGGGGCGCAAATTTCAACAATAGAAAAAAAGTTTCAAATTTTAATACCAAAACATAACGAAACCCTACTGTTTTTTATATTGGCAATGTGTATAAACCTGTAGAATACAGATAACACTTTAATTTTATGAAGATTGAACACCAAAAAAAGCAAAACACCCGCAAACATGGCAAAATAATTTTTTTTTTTTCCAAAATTTGCCCCATTTAAATTTTTTTTTGCGGTTTTCCCATAATTCTATACACGTGAATAACCCCTTAAAAAAAACATCTTTTCCCGCAAAATAAAAGCCCTCTTGTCTACAAAGTGGAAAAAAAAAAATTATGGCTCGGGAACGGGAAGGGAAAAACAACGTGTCAAAAAAAATTAAAAAAAACAACAAAAAAACCCCGTTCCTTAAGGGGTTAAGCAAAGGATTAAAAATAAGGAGAAAAAAAAAAATGTACCTAAAGAGGGTATCAATAAAAACTACAGCTCGTCTTGCAACAAGCAACTGTCCCACTACAATTTATTTTCTAACAGTAAAATACTACAAAAGGGATCATCGCTGGAATCATACTGCCCAAATTAATAAAGTGAAGACTTCATTTACATCCCATGATGAACTCTGTAAAAATCAAACCCGAAGGACAAAAGCAAGGTGTTTATTAATGTGTATTTTTGATGCAAGTTTTTGTGTGTTTTGCAGTACGACCCACCTAATTCTCTTTAATGAGTTTTTACTGCCGTCATTAGGGGGCAACATACTGCTGACAGATATACAGATTCTTCCAAAGAATCTTTCCCCTATTGGTCGCTACAACAACAGTTAGCATTTTTTGGTCTGCAATTTTATGCAAAGAAGCAGGAGATTTTTAGGGGTTTTTCTCGCTACAAAGATTAGCTTTCAACATGCAGGTATAGCTAATTGAAGACTTTTTACAAATACATTGTTTTGATTTTACCTTAGTCAAGTGATACGTGATTTTATCTGCTCCGTGTGCACACAGGTGTCTATGGTTACCAAAAATAACTCCATTAGGGTGTTTTTTTTTACAGGGTGCTTTTTTGGGTGCTTTTTTTGGATCATTTTTTGTGCGGGAAGGGCTCAAAAAATTTTAACGCTATACTTTGTTGCACAAAAAACGCACCGTTTTCCCCCTCGTTTTTTTTATATCCGAAGGGTTTAGGTTTTTTTGGAAAAAGTTTAAATTACAACTTGTTATTAATGAAAACCCGTCGGTTTTTTCTAGCCAGGTTTTAGACCCCCAATCAATTTTGAGGCTTAAACTGGTCTTTTTCGCTAACCTCTTCTAAAGGGGGCTGCTTTTTTTAATTCATCCACAAACCAAATGTCAGCACGCCCCCCTCTACTTCATGTGTATTCCTTTATTGTTACATAGGGCCTTTTAGGAACCAATGCTTTCCTATGCCTGCCATTCTTTTTTTTTCCCTACAGTTATCACGCAGGTCCTTTGGGGGGCGTGGGTTGGGTGACCAATTGAGCCAGCGGTTTTTTTTTGCATTTCTAATTTGATCCCCTCTCCCCCCTTTGTGGACCCAAGAGGATTTTTGGCGCAGTACCCTTGCCCCCCTGGCTAGTATCAGCTTTTTTGCCACCATATCCGCCCGGGTTTGGCATCTCAAGCCCCTTAGTATTTTTTAAGTTCTTGGTTAACATCCCTTTAAATTTAAATCGCCAATTTTTTCTCGGCTCATGTTCATTTTACTTATGTTTATTATTATTTTTTTTTTTTTTTTTTAATTTTTTTTTTGATTTGTTTTTTACCTGAATGTTAAAAAATTAATAAAAATCAAAAATTTAAAAAAAAAAGCACCGTGTAAAGAACCCTTAAGCCGGTTCAACGGGTACTCCCACGGGTTTTTTTAGCACAATCCGGCTCACAAATCCCCGTGAAAAGGGGCGGGACGGGGGGCGGGCCGAGCGCAGCGGGGCGCCGCCCCCGGGCCCCAAGACAATGCATTATCCACCGGCGCGTATTGCGTCTGGGAAAAGTCATGCACTTTCCCCGCCCGGGGATTCGCAGAGCGGAAGGGGCACGAACCCTGTTTTTCCCATGAGAGCATGGGTTACCGTAATGACTCCGACGGATTGGGGCCCTACGCAGCGCAAAACCGGCGCCAATAACGGCGCCAATCCCGGACAAATAGCCGTGGGAAAGAGGCCTAAACTGATTAAGAGTGTGACCACCCTGGTTGAAGCCACTCAAATCCTTACTCAACCAGATCAGCTTTTGTTTACAAAAGCCAGGTTTTAAATCCTAACAGCCTTGTAGCTTTGTTTACTTACAGATTAGCTTTCCTGCACGCTTGGAAATTCTCGCTATTTAAAGAGAAGCAAATATTCTAATCACTGCTATAGAGCCATCCACCAACTGACAAAGGCAGAATGAAAGAAAAGCTGGATGTGACAGAAACTACATGGTGAGAAGACCACATCTCTTGCCCCTCAAACTTTCAAATCATTTGATTAACCCATTAATGACCACCCACGCCTTATGGCAGTGGTCCAAACTTAAAAAAAATTTTTTTCCCATCCCAAGTTCCCCCTTTTAAAGGGCTTTACAGTCCCCTTTGGGGACCTAGAGTACCCAGCTGTCTGGTATATGCCTCTACACACTGTGTGTTGCCCTAACCTAACAGCTTTTTTGGGCCATACTGACTCTGTATACAATGTATTAGCATATAAAAATATGCTAACACATACAATGACTTGTAGAAAGCTTCCCGATGAAAAATTTTCCCCTTGCCCCTACATTTTTGCCCTACTACTCTAGGTATCTAAACTTAAGTTCATTACTCTAAAAAGCAACTGGCTCTTACAGTAACCCCATTACTTCACATTTGTTGTGCACGGTGTGATGTCCTCACTCACCATTGTTTTTAATGGGGTTCCAGGCCACAGGGTCCACATCTGGTTTTACAGTGCAGTTGGCATCGGGGGTAAGTTTAAGGGGGGGATGGGGGAGAGCGACATACAACGCACACAAAGTGAAGATTTTACCACACATGGCAATTAGAGCAGAAAAAAAAAAAAACACTTTTTAAAAAAAATTTCAATCACATAGTGCTGTGATATCCCACAGCGCCGTACAGAGATTATGATTCACATTGGTCCTTGTCCCCATTGGGGCTCACAATCTAAACTGTAGATCTATCAGTATGTTTTTTGGAGTTTGGGGGAAAACCAGAGTACCCAGAGGGAACCTATCCAAACATGGGGAGAACATGCAAGCTCCTTGCAGACGTGGTCTTTTGTGGGATTTGAACCCAGCACCCCAATGCAGCAAGATAATATTGCTGACTACTGGGCAGCAGTTTTATCTCTGATTATTCATCTGAATCAAGTAATTACATGAAGCTAGTCTATCTATATACTTCAGATCAGTGTGGGACCAATCAGTGGGGCGCATCCTATAGCTGCTGTACATGACTACATATTTTTCACACCTTTTGCTTTCTGCTACTTCTCTCTGCCCTTCTCCCTAAAAAGTCGCCCCTGGGCTGCTATTCTCAGTGGCTCACTTTGCGCAGGGGTCCACTGTGCGTTTCTCCTGCTCCCCTGTGGGCTATTCCAAGTCTGCTTTAGATAACTGTTGGCCAAACAAGTGTTCATCCAACAGCGCTCTCTCCTGATCACCCCTATATATTTTTCTTGTGGAGAGGGTAGGAAACCACTGACAGACTCCTTTGGTGGCGACCTCTCTCCCCAAAAATTGAGCATGTTGAAATCAAACCTCTTGATCTTTCTCTCCCCCCGCATTTGCCACCAGGGAAAAGTCAGGAGATCCCCATATATGTTAGATGGTTGGCCCACTCCTCCAAAATTGGTAGGTTCTGCCAACATCAATGTAAGGCCACTTTAAAGGGGTTTTGCCACTTTTTTCTTAGGTGTGTACCCCTCGCTGGCTCTTCTCCGTCTCTCACTTGGGGCCATGCTTACAGTCTGAAAAACACTTAGCAGCGCCGGTTGCCAGAAGACGCTTGCACCAGATACAGATGAATTCTCATGTGGGGTAAATCATGTTCCCGAGAACTCGGCCATAAAAAAAAGGTCTTGTGCGCTATACAAGGGCGTCCATTGATGCATAGGTGTGGTAATAAGCAGAACTCCTGACAACAAGCAATAAACTAAGAACTTTTTTTTTTAAACTAAAATGTATTTAGATAATTGCCGTTTTTTGTTTGGTAAGGTTAGGATGAACAAAACATTTCTTGAAACATTTTTAAAATGAACTAAATTAGAGCATCTCAACTTCAGAATGCACACGTCCAACTGTTCAAGGTTTCAGTACTTTTTGCACAACTTGCTGATCTCTAACAAGGAGCTTAATGGCAAAACTCACAAAATCCTTTAATCGTCCAATAAATTTAGGGGATCAATTTGAATTGGGATTTAAAAACAGTTCCCTTCATTATGCGGTTCACATTTGGACATCATGTGACCAAGACAACACCTTACAATTAATAAACATTACCTCTCAGACGAAAGTGACCACGAAGCTTAGAGTGTCCCAGAGAGTCATCAGCAGGTTGCATCAGAGATACAGAGAGACTGGAAGAGTCCCAGAAAGGCAAAGAAGTGGACGTCCTTTGGCTCCATCACAACTGATGACGCTTATTGAACCCAAAGCCCTGTGGAAAGGGGTGAAGAAAGCCGCACAACTCCGCACGTCAAGGGGGGTGGAGG
>JAODAL010005795.1:52500-139814 GCA_025379985.1 Phyllomedusa bahiana | reverse complement strand
ATGTTACAAAGATCCAAAAGTTTGTTGAATTGGTTCCGGTTATTAATCATATAGTTTCTAGTCTTTGTAAACAGTAAAAGTTCCTCCCGGTTGTCTAATTAAATATAACTTGGCTATTAGAGGAGGGCCAAAGATGGCTCTAGATGTGCCTGCCCACGATGCCCCCCAAATTATCTGCCAATAGTGCCTGCTACAAATACCCCAAGTTATGCCTACCAGGATTGCCATCAGGGTAGTAGTCCTATCAGGGGCCCTACTCAAATTTGACCAAAATGGGGCCCACTAATATGATGCAAGATAGGAATAGGTTAAAGGCAGGGGTTTTAGCTGTATGGACCCCTGAAATAACTTATGGCATTCATGATGCTGACTATAAATGCCTGCAAAACTACTGGCCAGATGTCTACCACAAATGCTCCCAAAAGTATCTGTTAGTGGTGCCCTCAAACGAGTTTATCACTGACATCAAAGCTTCCATCTGCTCCATAAATTGCCTGCCACATATACCCTGGATTGTGAATGTCACATTACTGGGTGACTCCATTGGGGCCCAGTTGACCCCAATGTGCTTGTCATAGAATCCCTAATTGTGCCCAGTGCCCACCACAGATAATCTAGATTGTGGCAAATACCTTCAGAGTACTTGCTATAAACATCTTCAAAATTGCCTCCTACACATTCATATGCAGTGGTGACAATGCAGGGGAGGGTTAGGACTTGTCCCCACGGCCGGTTTTTCAGCTGGTTTTGCAGACGTTTTTCAGTTTTCAAAGCCATCTGCAAACCGGCTGACAAACTTTTACAAGGACCTCTAATGGAAAATTCGTGCAGCGGACCCCACTGCATGGATTTTTTTAAAACGGACGGTCTTTTAGGTTGCTGGTGGTCCGAAAAAGTTTGAACATGTTCATTCTTCCGCCCGGATTTCAATGTACACCGCCCCAAAACAGAGCAAATACCGGTCGGATAATCTGGGGACATGCCCTTATGATTTGCACTGGTGTCCAGGCCTGATGGTGACTATAGATTGTGGGGTAGATTTATCTATTGAGGTGTACAGTGGCACAAACACCAACAACCTGCCATGTCTTATTGCCATCCGGCCAGGTGTGATGCGGGGAAAGTTGCAGACCCCTCAGCTGTCTTTCCGAAAGCCTTCTGTCTGGTGGATGCCATAGAGTTGAGTCATAGTGAGTCCAGCAGAGCATGGTCCAGACCTAGCCTTGCTGGCACTGGAACCAGAAGTCCCGTAATTTACAGCGCCAAGCATGGCTAGTCCTCTCAGAACAGTACTGCTGAGCTCTGGTCTGTGACTGCTGAGCTCTGGTCTGTGACTGCTGAGCTCTGGTCTGTTACTGCTGAGCTCTGGTCTGTGACTGCTGAGCTCTGGTCTGTGACTGCTGAGCTCCTCTCTGTGACTGCTGGGTTCCGCTCTGTGACTGCTGAGTTCCGCTCTGTGACCGCTGAGTTCCGCTCTGTGACCGCTGAGTTCCGCTCTGTGACCGCTGAGTTCCGCTCTGTGACCGCTGGGTTCCGCTCTGTGACTGCTGAGTTCCGCTCTGTGACCGCTGAGTTCCGCTCTGTGACCGCTGAGCTCTGGACTGTGACTGCTGAGTTCCGGTCTGTGACTGCTGAGCTCCTCTCTGTGACTGCTGAGTTCTGCTCTGTGACTGCAGAGCTCCTGACCTGTGACTGCTGATTCCGTCTTACCTGGCTGCCTCCGTCTGTGACTGCTGGTTCCGCGCTCTTGTGACTGCTGAGCTCCTCTCTGTGACTGCTGACTCCTCTAGGTGACAGCTGAGTTCCTGGGGTGTGGGGGGGGGGGCAGGGGGGGGGTCCCCCTGTGACTCTTGAGCTCCTCTCTGAGTGACTGCATGAGTCTGCTCTGTGACTGCTGAGTTCTGCTCTGTGACTGCAGAGCTCTGGACTGTGACTGCAGAGCTCTGGACTGTGACTGCTGAGTTCCGGTCTGTGAACTGATAGCTCCGTCTGTTACAGCTGACATCCGGTCCTGTGACTAGCTGAGCTTCCTCTCTGTGACTGCAGAGCTCTGGCTGTGACTGCTGAGTTTCCGGTCTGAACTGCTGAGCCTCCGTCTGTGACAGCTGAGTTCTGCTCTGTGACTGCAGGAGCTCGGACTGTGACTGCTGACTCCGGTCTGTGACTGCTATTTCGCTCTGTTGAATGCTGAGTTCCGGTCTGTGACTGCTGAGCTCCTCTCTGTGACTGCAGAGCTCTGGACTGTGACTGCTGAGTTCCGGTCTGTGACTGCTGAGCTCTGCTCTGTGACTGCTGAGTTCCGGTCTGTGACTGCTGAGTTCCGGTCTGTGACTGCTGAGCTCCTCTCTGTGACTGCTGAGCTCTGGACTGTGACTGCTGAGCTCCGGTCTTTGACTGCTGAGTTCCGGTCTGGGACTGCTGAGCTCTGGTCTGTGACTGCTGAGCTCTGGTCTGTGACTGCTGGCTCTGGGGGTCCCTGTTACCTATCTATATGTACTAGGGAGCCCTGTACCTACCTATATTACTGCGGGGCGCCCATTACCTTACCTATATTACTGAGGGGCCCTCTTACTATAAATTACTGGGACCCTATTACCTATCTATACTGGAGGTCATTTATTATGTAACTTTTGGATCTATATAATACTGTGACCCAACTTATACTATTATAAGCTGGGAGGGGGTCCTGATTTCATCTACTGACTGGGACCCAATTAAAGTATATATCTACCTAACTGCTATATTATCTAATCCTTATACCTACCTACAGGGACATAAAACCTATATACCTACCTACTGAGTGACCTATTACCTACCAACTGGGAGGGGGGTCAATAATCCTAGCCATCATGGGGGCTTTATATAGTGGAACATAGTGTGACTCCACATCCCCACAGCAACACCTGGCTTTCTATCATACCCCATCATACCACTCCACTGCTACAAAGAGCCCTCCTCCCTCGACATTATCACGGACCTGGCCCTCTCCTGGATCTCTCATACCTACTCTGAACGACATTCATGTCTCCACTCCTGCACCACTCCTCCTCCCACCCCCTCTCAGTTTGTTTTCCCCCAGGGTTCAGTCCTGGCCCCAATCCTCTTCTCTATCTACACTCTTGGTCAGGTCAGCTCATATCGTCGCCTGCTTTAACTACCACCTGTACCTGACGACACCCATCTTTATATCTCCGGTCCTGATATTAACTCTCTTCTTCTCCCTATCCCAGACATGCCTATCATCCATTCCTCCTTCTTCTTCCTCCCGTCGCTTAAAACTAAATGTAGAAAAACAGAATTCATCATCATTCACCGTCGCCTCTCTACCCTCCACCTATCTCTCTATCACTGTTTAATGGCCCACACCCCTCACCACTCCACAAGTCCCTGCCTTGGATTAACCTTGACTCCCTTATCCTTCAAACCGATACATCCAAGGCCCACACCTCTGCCTGCCGCCTCCACCTGAAAAATATTCACGCATCCGCCCATTCCTCACACTGACACTACTAAAACGCTAGTCCACGCCCTCGACATCTCCCCGCCTTGACTACTGCAAACATCGCATCTCAGTGGCCTCCCATTATAGCACCCTCGCCCCCCTCCAATCCATTCTCCAACTCTGCGTGCCCTGTCTGATTCACCTCTCTCCTCGCTACGCCTCTGTCCTCTCCCCTCTGCCGATCCCTTCACTGGCTTCCCATTGCCCACGAATTCCATATTCACGCTACAAACCTGACCTAACAAGGCTCTCCATAACCTCTCCCCTCCATACATCTCTGCCTTAATCTCCAATACTCTCCGCCTCACCAATCTCCGCTCCTCACAGACCTTCTTCCTCTGCTCCCGCTCTATCAGCTCCTCACATAACCATCTCCAAGACTTCTCTCGTCCTTCCCCCACACTCTGAACTCCTTAAACCCAAAACATCAACTCTCCCAACTTTCACCATTTCAAAGCAACCTGAAAACCCATCTTCTTCAGATACCTACAACCCACACAACCCCACCACCACTACACCGCCCGCAAACATGTCTGCCCCACACCATCTGTCCTCTCCCCTTCATCCTTGTAGATCTTAACCCTCGCGCAGGGTCCTCTTGTTACCCCCCCTCTCTGTTTTCCAAAGTTACTATCCACATAAATTGATCACCCCTAATTGTAATTTGGTTCCCCAAACATTTGATTTTTACTTTATGTAATTCCCCCTTGGAATTGTAACAAGCGCCCCTGGGAATTAATGGCGCTCTAAAAATATAAATAATAATACTAAAGAATAGTTAGATCAGGTAGGTAAATAATTTTGAATGGGAAATAGTGAAGGATTCTAAGGATGATTTGAGTGTGTGGGTAAAATTATTAGCCAAGACCGAGTCATGGGGGTCCCCCCCCCCCGGGAGAGGTACCTCAATGGCGGTTCCTGGCTGGAAATTTGGAGAAAGAAAATGAAAAGTGAAAACCGCCACCCGACCAGAAAAAAGTAACCGTCTCACGCCCCCCCTCCTTGAGAGAACACTAAATAGAAAACCTGCAGTGTAATCACTTTATATTTTTTTCTCAGAGCCCCATCCTAACAATACAAATAGTAATCCCCAACCAACCTATATTGGGTCCCCCCGCACTGGAGATGGCAAGTGAATAGACGTCCCCCTTACAGAGCCTGTGGTTAAACAGCCCTGTATGTTTATTTTAGAGTAAAACAATGTAAAATTATTATTGCTCCATGTACAGGTGGTATTTTTTTGGTGGGACTGTTTATTTTAGAATTGTATTTTACACGGTCAAACGTAGTGGGGAGCGCTTTTATGAAAAGTAACAATTATTGTGGTTCCATCCGGAAGTATGAGCTGAATATTATCATTGTAAAAACGGTTGGGGACTGCTGAAGGAGATTGAACGGGAAAATCTAAAAAGATTGTGGAATATACCCAGAAAAACGCAATGTAACAGTGAACAAGGTTTTTTATTTGCCCAGCTCTGTAAAAACAACTTCCCCCCTGCAGCTCCGAACAAACGAGGAGCATGAGAAAATGCCCGGGTTGAGTCCAGCCCTACTTGAAAAACAAAAACTTAAAAACCAGAGGGCATGGATGTTTTAGGGAATTCCTAGCAAAACCGCCCCCTGCTGCTTGAGGTTTTGCCCCCTCCCTGGGTGAACTGGGGCTGGGATATATTCCGCTTTCTGTGAAAACTGCTGAGTATATCCGCTCCAGTGGACCGCTGAAGTTATTATTTTATTACCCGCTCTGGGACCATCCTGGTTTTTTTATCCCGCCTCTGTGACCCCCTGCTTGAGTTTTATCCCGCTCGGTGGTGACCGCTGAGTTTTCCCGCTCTGTAACCGCATGGGGATTTCCCGCCTCTGGTGAGACCCGCTGAGTTTTCCGCATCAGGGTGAACCCGCCCTGAGTTTTTTCGCTCTGTGACCGCTGATATTTATCCCGCCTCTGTACCGCTGAGGGGTTACCCGCTCTGGTGGGACCGCTGCGTTATCCCGCCTCCCTGTGACCGTTGGGTTCCCCCGCCTCTGGTGGACCGCTAAAGTTGTCTGGATCCGTGGACAGCTGGTTTCCCCCCGCCTCTGTGTTACTTGCTGGGTTTTTTTTTCCGCTCTGTGACTGCCTTGGTATTCCGCTCTGTTGGACCCTTGCCTTGGAAGTTTCCGCTTCTGAGATGACCGCTGTGTTTCCCCCGCCTCCTTGTGACCCCGCTGGGTTTTACTGCTCTGAGGACCGCTGTGATATTGTTTTTTCCTCTGCTCTTGTACTGCCTTGGAGTTTTCTTGAATCCGTGACTGCTGGGACTTCCGCTCTTGTGGAACCCCGCTGGGATATTCCCCGCTCTGATTGGGACCGCTTGGGGGTTTTTTCCGCTCTAGTTTACCCCCCTGAAAGTTTTTCTATCCGTTGGACAGCTGGGTTTGTCACCGCCTCCTGGTGACCCCTGCCTGGGTTGTTCCCGCATTTCTGGGTGAAACCCGAATGGGTTAAGATTTATTCCCCGCCTCCTTTGGCCCCGCTGGGAGAGTTCCGCCTTCTGAGGGTCCCCGGCTGAGTTTTTTTTTTCCGCTCCCATGTGTGACCTGCTGATTTCCGCTCCTGTGGAGACCGCATGAGTATCCGCTCTGTGACCGCTGGAATAGTTCCGCTCTGGGAAACCGCCTGAGAAAGTTTTCCGCTCGGGGGGGGGTGGTACCCCGCTGAGTTTTTATACGCCCTCTGGTGGGGACCCGCAGCTGTAAGTTTTCCGCTCCTGGGGACATATAAAAACCGCTTGATTGTCCACGCTCCTGTTAGACCGCCTGAGTAACCCGCCCCTGTGGACCAGCTGAGTTTGTTCCCGCCCCTCATTTGTGCCGCCTGTGAATTACTGTCCCACACGCCTACCTGGAGTGACCTGCTTTGAGGTATTCCCGCTCTTTGGTGAACAGCTGAGTTTCCAGCTCTGGGGACCGCTGTAGTTGGATATCCCAGCCCTGGGTAACGCCCGCCTGATTTCCGGCCTCCTGGTGGGGAACCGCTGAGTTCCGACCCTTCTGGCCACAAACTGATTTTCCGCCCTCTAGGGGAAACCCGAGCATTGTGAGTTTTTTTTTTCCCCCCGCTCTGTTGACAGCCACTTGATTATCCGACCTCCTGGGAACTGCCTGGGTTTTTACCCGCCTCTGTGGATTTGCTGGGTTCGCTCTCTGTGAACTGGGCTGAAAGTATTATCCCGCTCATGTGGGAAACTGACCTGAGAGACTAATTCCGTCTCTGTTGGTGAACCCCCTTGCTGAGTTTTGCCCCAGCCTCCCTGTGGACCTGGGGCAGAGTACCGCCTTCTGTGACCCCCCCGCTGAGGTTTTCCGCTCTGGTATTGACCGCTGATTGATATTTCCCCGTCCGTGAACCGCTGATTATTATTATATTTCCCCGCTTCCTGGGACCCGCTGATTACCCCGCCTCTTGGTGACCGGCTGAAGTTCCCCGCTCTGTGGAACCGGCTCGGTATTTTTTTCCGCATGGTGGGAACCGCTGGGGTTGTTATACCCGCCTCTGTGACTCGAGCTTGGAGTTCCCCTGCACCGTGAACCGCTGGGGTTTTATTGTTTTTCCCGTCCTCTGTGACTGCTGAAAAGTATTTACCGCTCTGTTGTGAGCCGCTAGGGGATTTCCGCCCCGCCTGTGGACTGCTGAGTTTCCGCCATACCCGTGGACCGCTGGGGAATTCCGCCTTCTGTTGACAGCTGAGATTATCCGCCTTCTGTTGGACCCCGCTCGGGGGTATTTTTGTTTACCGCCTCTGTGTGGACCCGCTGGTTTTTTTCCCGCTCTGTGGACCCCGCTGGAGTATCCGCTCCCTGGGTACCGCTGAGTTTAATCCCCGCTAGTTTTCTGTGAAAACTGGGGTGAGTTATCCCCCGCCTTCATTGTGGACCGCCTGGAGTTATTCCGCTCTGGTTGGACCGCTTTTGGGGTTTTCCGCTCCCATGTGGGTGGACCCGCCTTGGGGATTTACGCGCTTCTGTGTAACCGCCGCCTGGAGTTTCCGCTCTTGACCTCCTGAGTTCCCGCCCTCTGTGGACCGCTTGGGTATTTTATTTTTTTAACCGCTCTGTGACCCTCCTGGGATCCGCTCTAGAACCCCCGACTGGGTTTTACCCGCTCTGGTGGGACCGATGATTTTTCCCGCTCTGTGTGGGTGAACCCGCTAGGATTAATAAAAAATTACCGCTCCCCCCACCTGTGACCGCTGAGAATTTCTTCCGCACCGTGGAAACCCCGTGTGTGGGGTAAAAGTGAGAAAAACAGAGCCCCACCGCCATTTGAGTTATAAATTAACTTCAGTAAAAAATAATTGATTCATAATTGAGTGGACTTATTAAATTTGTAAACATTTCTGTTGTGCAATTCTTGGGGTTTTTTGGCCCACAAGATGCCCCCTACTGTTCCCCCCCTCTGGACAAACTTGTTGCAATGCAAATTATATAACCCCCAGGGTTGAGACAAGAAGTACATGGTGAACCTAGAGGGACCAATGATGAAAGCGGCCCATTTAGTTGGGAAAGGAAAAATAAAAACACATAAAGAGAAGGCAAAAGGAGGTGAAACAAGAAGTGACCCTGGCCTTGAAGATTTTGAACTGTGCCTCCCTCGGGCCCCCTCCAAAAAAAAGTTTGTGAAGAAAACCCCCCAGAATGAGAGAGGAAGTGGGGGTATCTAGTGCGTCCCCATTGGGAAGTCATGTTTGTCCCCAAAAGGAAAAAGACCGCTCCCAAAAAGGGAAAGGATACCCCTTCTTCAAGACCGGAGAGGAGCGAACCTAACCATCGCTTTGGTGAACCCCCAGCAAAAAACAGTGAACCTCACCGTCAGAGCAAAAAAAAGCCAACTGCCCCCCCGGCCAACGAAAAGGTAATACCCGGTGGGTTCCCCCAAAAAGGAAAAGCGTGCAACGCCAACAAAAGAACTAAGGCACAAACCTGTGTAGTTGCAGGCCCGTTAAGGTCTCCTAGTTTAGGACCCAGAAATTTTGTTTTCAGGTCCCTCGATAAGTTGATTTTTTTATCCCCCAACCAACGCCCCCCCCCTGATACTGTGGAACACAATTGTGAAATGGGGGCCATGTATAGCTGCTGATATTAATTTTTTATGCCAACCGTTCCCCCGCAATTGTTGGCGAGGATTCCTGTTTTTATTATGTGTAATGATGGGGTCCCCCAGGGGAATAGCCGGTATAGGCAGCTAAACCCAATTGTTAAGCCGTCCTGTTTGGCCACACCCCGCCCCGTCCTGTGCTATTTGAAACTGCACCAACACACGATTGTACATGTCACCTTGTATGGGGTAAATTAAAAGGGTAGCAGGTTAATATTGGTTTTTTTCGGCCCCCTTTCCTGAACCCCAAAATGAAAGTAGGTTAAAACCTGGGATTGTGCTCCCAAGAGGAAAAAACCCACCACTCCTCGTGGCAGCCGCGCTGTGGGCGGGCCATACCAAGGGGGCCCTAGGCCCCACCAAGCTAACTTTTTGTAAAACATTTGTGGTTTGGGTAATTGTATCACAATAGCCTTTTTCTGAAAAAGTTCAGAAAACCAAATTGGTTTGTTTATGAACTGGTGTTTGGGGAGTCGTTTTATTCTTACGTCCAGATACCATCGCTGTAATCCCGGGAAAAACCAAACCTCGGTGGGGGCACGGCTTACAAAACTTGGCGTAAGCCAGGCAGAAAATAACCGCGACCCGATTATGGAAGGGGAAAGCCCGACGTGGAGGTCCCCTTCCCCCCCGCGTCAACAGGCGCCGGCACCCCCAGAAAGCCAAGTGTCTTCTAAGGGATGTTACCCCCCCCATTAATGCCCCGCCCAAGGTGAGTTTTATGTTTCCCTGTAGGGGTCACCTTTTTTACAATCCCTCCCCCAAAAATTTGATGG
This sequence comes from Phyllomedusa bahiana, assembly GCA_025379985.1. Taxonomy (NCBI): domain Eukaryota; kingdom Metazoa; phylum Chordata; class Amphibia; order Anura; family Hylidae; genus Phyllomedusa; species Phyllomedusa bahiana. Next base: position 130,399 of record JAODAL010005795.1, on the reverse strand, counting down.
AAAAAACAAAATGGCAACTGGCAAGGAAAACCTGGACAGAAAAGGGCGGCGTAAGTGGGGGAGCATGTTAAAATATTGTAACCTAGGTACCAGGAACCTAGGTGGCTGGAGGGTAGCCCATGGGGCCTTAGAGGGGAACGTTATAGACCCGGTACAGAGGGGATGGTAACGTGTCCCCCCCCTCGACGAAGGGAAACCAAAACACTGGGGACCCCCAAAAATTAAGTCCCCCAGCTGTATAGGAGCCCACCAGAAGGGTGTGGCGTGCACAAAAGGTGGTATATGTCACCTGGCGAAGCCACCGCAACTACCCTTCAACCGGCCGCACTAAGGAGAGGGTGGGAGACCCACATGCCCCCCAGTTTAACTTTTTACTAATTGCCCTACAGGAAATAAAATGTAGGAATGAAATATTGGGCCGTAAGACCCAGTGAGCCCAATGGGTGGCCTTTTTTTTCAAGGAAGGGAAAAGTTTTTTTAACTAAGAGGATCAAATTTTTTTTTCAAATTTGTTGGGTGGGACTGGTCCAATAAAATTGCCCCTAAAACGGGCACCAATTGAGTGCAAGATGATACCCGAAATGGGACAGCTGAACCCTGAACGTTGTTTTTAACCAAAGTTGTTTTTACCTTAGCCGCTGTGGAGAAGGGGTGAAAAGAAAACCCTACCCCAAATAATGGGAAAGCACCGTCAGGTAGTGGCCCCCAAGCAATGCAGAGGAGCCGGGGAAGGACTCAAAGGGTCTTTAACAAATGTGGTTTTTCCAGGCATTTGCGGAACAGAGTATTTTTGAAGAGAAAACGTTCCGGTTCCCCCCCCCGGGAGTTGTGGGTCCCCACCCAGAGAAAATGAAAGGCAGAAACGGCCCAGTTACAAACGGTCCCAGAAGTGAACCCTCAAGGCTCTTTCCCCACAACCACCCCCCATTTTTCCAGGACGACAACTTCCCCCCACAGCGGGGTCCCACTGCAAAGGTGCTATTCCAATCCAGCGCACGGAGGTCCCCCTAGGGGCCCCCACTGCCCTGCCTGGCTAATGCCCCATAACAGTAATGGGCCCAACATCCGCCATGAGAGTGTCTTTGAACATGTAGGGGCCACAGAGCCCAGGTTAAACTACCGACCCGCCCCCCCGCATGTTAAAAAGCCAGGCCGCCCCTGTGGGTGCCGGTGCGACAGAAGCTAAAAGCCCCATAACTTGGGAGAGCAAGGATCCTCCTATGCCCAAGGCAAAAGTTCCAGGTTAAGAAAAACCGATTAGGAAAAGGCCAGAGAGAGTAACGTTAAATTGCCTAGTTGAACAAGGGGTCCCCACCAAGATGTTGGCAAAACCCTTGAAAATCCCCCATGAGTTTTTACTTTGAAATCGACACTTTAGGCCCCACATGAAAGGAGCCCCCGAAGATGGCAGCCGTCATTAGCCCCCTGAAAAGCAGCCCCAATAAAGGTGAAAAATGGACGTGGCCAGGATAGTCCCCCCGGAATTTTGCCAAGTCTCCCGAACTGTTGGGGGCAAAGACCATAGGCCCAAGGAAAGGGAGTGGTGCTATGTGGAAAATCACCAACCCAACCGGTGGATGTTAATTAACACTGGGGGGGTAAAGAAGAAATGTTGGCTCAGATGACTGGATCACCACTCTCCCTACTACATAAAAGAAAAGGGAACCACAAGATATTGGGCGCAGCAGGCCCACCAACGCACCGGCCGACCTCCCCAGAATGGTCGCTTAACAACAGAATTGGTTAGGAAGCTGGCAAATCGGGGCGAAAAGAGCCCCCCCCCCCACAACCCGGTCACGCCCCCATTATTAGGGCCCAGGTGGAAAAGGTTAGCCTCGAAAAGCCCAGGGATCAAAGATATCCCTGCCCCACGACAAACCGAACAGGATTAATTTGAATGTTGCCCTGGGTAGGGAGCCGAAAACCCGGAAGAGTTGAATGGGGCCTTGGAAGTCTTGATTGAAGACCAGGTCTCAAACGAAGGGGTCCACAAAAAACCGACCCACTGTAAAGCTCCGGAGCCGCTTGCACCACCGGAAAAATTGGGTGTTGTAACCCTGTGAGATGCCTCAATTTGTCCCCATGACCAGCCGAGTTTTAACCATTTCCCCACAAATAATTCTGGTTAAGCTGAAAGTTTCCTACGATCCCCCCGGAACAAGAATATTCCCTTTTCCGGCGGAGAACTCATTTAACCGCCTTATTTCCTGACAAGAGTCGGCCTGGGAAACCCTATGCCAGTAGGGGTCCCCCGACCAATTGGAAACCCCCTCCAAACAGCGGAAATGGAAAAGGCCCTGAGAGAAAATCCATGGCCCAAAAATTGTGGGGTTGAACCTCAAAGGCATCCTTAACTCCGGTGGGCAACAACAGTTGTTGCTTGGAAGATAACCCTTTTGGAAAAGTTTCAGGAAAGGCGTTTTTCCCTGTTTCAAGACCTTGAATTGAAAGACTTTTCGGGTATAAGTGCTTTCTTCCGAATAAAGCCACTAAAATCCCCCCTTAACGGGCCAAAATTGGCTATGCCGCCATCAGAGAAAAGGTTACCGGCAAAATCCCCACCCCAGAAAGTTACCAAGAAGTGAAAGAAGTATGGGTGGGGGGCCCAGCCAATGCGCCCCCCAGGAGAAAACGGGTTTGGAATCCCAAGTAGGAGATCCACCAAAGTCACCCAACCCCTGGGGCTTGCGGCCGAGTTGTGGGTTCCGCCCCCCCTATTGGGCGATAAAAAAAGATGGAAAATCCCCCCACTCCCGGTTTTTTTCTGTGGTTAAATAACCGAAGAACTTGAAGTGCGCCCACACTAGGATATCGTGAAATGCCCCTTATTCCAACTCCCACGGATTTTGGGAAGAATCCGCTGTCCCGGCTTCACCCCTAGGTCATGCAAAAGTTTTTTACTCGACTCCTCGACTTTGGCCAAGCCGGAATAACTGGCAGGTTAAACCAGTGGCTAAGAAGACAAGGCCCCAAAGACAGCCTTTTTATTCCCTACCTATGGGATCCCCTACGATGATTGTATTATTTCAATTTCGGAATGCGCCAATTTGGCCCCTTTCCCCGCTAATTGCACCAGGTACAATTCCAGAAAAGCCCCGATGTGAAGCACTGCCCCCTGGGGGATCTTAAACTTGAGGTCCGGATTGCATGATCTAACCTGGACCAATGTTAGTTTTGAGTGTTTGTTTCGGGAACACGCCTATTTGAAGACCATCCACAATAAACCTCGGCAGTCCCCTGGAATGAACTACGGGAACCACGGGGTCCCTTTCAAGAATACAAGCCCCCTAAGAAAGTGGTCAACTCTTCCCCAAAACAGCGGAAAAAGAGTACCATGGGGGCAAAAAGTTAGTGGTCCCCCCCCCCAACGCTTCCGTGAGGGTTTTACAGCCCCCCGGGCCCCCAAGTAAAGGGTGGGAGCAGTTTCAAAAGTGGCCTCCCGGCCCGGGTTACCAACTAAACGAGAGGGTACAAGCCAAATCCCTGGGACTGAGGCCCCGGTTATTACCGAAGGTTATTAATTAACCCCGCCTTCTGCTCCATCTGGAAAAAACGATGGTTCCCCCCTTTATATAAGGTAGCTAGTGAGAGGTATAACGGCTGGCGGCCCCCATAAGCAAATCGCTCCTAATTTGAGTGGGCACCCACGGTCAAAACGCAAAAAAACTTTTGACTCAGGGAAAGGGGCGCCTGACCAGTTGCCCTTCCCGATAACCCTGGCCAAATGCACAGTGTTTTCGATACACCCTTTTTCTATTTGTAAATACTTGGATGTGGGAGGTCCCCCCGACTGGGTTAGGGGGGCCATGGGCGTAGGAGTCCCCCCAGTCCAGGAAGTGGCGATAAGAGTTATATTGGCCTATCCCAGGTCCCCCCCCCCCGGTTCCTACCCCCCCTCCCCCCCCCCCCCCTCCCCCCCCCATGAGAGAGGACCCCCCCCCCCACGAGGCCGTAATTCCCGAAAAACATTTAAAAAGGCGTTTCCTTTAAAGTTGGAACTAATGGCCCCCTGGTCTTGGGGGCCTTGACAGAAAGGGTTTAATAGAGCCAAGATGTACCTGACCAGGGTGGCAGAAGGTGACCCCCCCCCCCCCCCCCCCGTCCCCGGAAACGGACCCAAACCAATCCCATGGCACATTTTGGGGGAGAAATGCTAAGCATTTGGAGCCCTTGAGCAGAATAGGAATTGGGGTGTGCCCCACGACTCCCCTCAAAAAGTAACCAATTTCCCCCCACATTAATTCCCTCCAAATGGAAAGGGACAAAAATGGGTAATGCCGGATGCCCCCATCATTCCCCCCTCCCGGGTTTCCCAGATAGAACTACCCAATTCCTTCAAACAATGTGTTGACGAATAGTATAGAAAGGACACTGGATTAAAGCCCCGACCTTGGGCTGCGGTTTACCTTATGTTTTTCCCCAGGATGTTTGGGCAAACAACTCAAGAGGGGGTGGGGCTGTCCCCTGGGATGCCTGATAGGGGTGGGTTGGAAAAGACAGTGTGTGGGCTGAAATGGCAGATGGGTCATCCCGCCCCGAAGATGGTTTTTTACAGGATATAAACGGGAAAGGTGAGTGGGAAGGGGTTGGGTCCCCCCGGTTCAACCCCATCGGGTCTGCCCCAGCCCAGAAGTTAAAGCGGGCCCCCCAGCTGACTCAGAAAAGGTGGACAAAGTCCCCCCCTGTTTGAGGCAGTGGGATAAGCCTTGAAATGTTTTTTTCCCCAAGGGTACCTCCGCCCCCTTCCCCTGTGGGCCGGAAACCGAATCCTTACTATACAAAATCAGAGTTGCAAAGCACCGAGACAACAAATGTAATCCCCCATTGTACCATGTTGGGCGGAAAAACCAGAGGCTGCTCGGAAACTCATGGAGAGAGGCCCGCTACCATTATTTTGGTGACTGACCCCAAAAACCTAAAAGTGTGCTTTCAACGACCTATAAAATTGTACTGCCCCTGACCTTGTTTTAAGCATGGTTCCCCCCCCCTGGACAAAATGCTTGCCCTCAAAGTGTCCCCCGTTAAACCCTGTGGGGGGGGTTAAGTTAAGAGCACAGAACAGCGAGCCCCGTATCATACCAATCCCCGGATCATCCCTTCGCCCCTAAGAAGCCCCTCCAGATGGATAATTGGACTATAATTGGTATGGGGCCATAAATTGGGGGGTACGTCCTAACCCTCTGGAGCCGTCCGTACGTGTTTTTTTTTGGCCCCCCCCCCCCATGAACATACCAATTTCACTTAAGGTAAATTGCGGTGGCTTTTTGTCCCCCCCCCCCCCCCCACTAGGGATCAATAAAACTGCAGAGTCCCTTGGCCCTAGCTGAGCGGTCCACCCCCCTGGCAAAAGCACTTTTAAATACAGGTGTTTGGGTGGCCCAACAGAGAGAAATACCATTTATCCCCGACCAGGGGTGGGGCCCAAATGTATTCCAAGGTGGCCCCCTATAATTATCCGAACCGTGTGTAACCAGTTTTATATATTTGTAATGGGGATTTAGAGCGGTTCCCCCCCCGTTTACCTACCCCCCAGTAATCATCCCGCAGGGGAACCGAGCCTATGTGGAGCGGTTTTTTTTTAACCGCAACACTATCCCAGCATGCCTCCGGACCTTTTTAGAGGACAGCCAGTATTGCCTTAGGTGGCCTGAAGTTAAACCAGCCTGAGCAGATGTGGAGTGCCCTCATAACAATAGGGAGCCACACATGAAACACCCAAACACCAAGGAGATTACTCCCCCACAACAGCTGATGTTCCGGAAAGACCCGGGTCAAGGATAATGGAAGGATACCCCCCCTTTCCACATGCTCAGTGTCCCCCGACAGGACAACCACCACCGAACCCAGTTAAACCACGGCCCCCCCCACCCTTGGGGCCCCAGAAAACACCACCCGCCCCGACCCTGCTGAAGTTGGTGCAACAATGTTTGTAGTAGAGGCCGTCCCCCCTGAAAAACGAAGTGGTTGCCACCCGTTAAAACCCGCCAAAGCACCCCTGAGCAGATAAGACAGATTATAATATTTTTTCTTTGGCCCCCAGGGTTTGGGGAAAAATCGCGGACCCCATAGGTTCCACATGAGTAAGAGGCACTATCCTTGGGAAGTTTTGTGATGGGAGGGGTTGTGGTGGCGGGGTTCCCCCATTAATGTTTGTTCAAGAGGAAGGGTGGACACCCTGGCCATTCCCCACCCAGTCCTACGTAAGGGTAAAGAGGCCCGATAAGGGACAAGGGGTCCGAATCCCCCCACGAATAGTCTGCACAGAATAATAGTTTGAGGCGCTTGGGTGATTATTGAAGGAATGCCTGAAAAACTACGCCCGAATACCATACCCCTGGTCCCCCCCCAGCAAGCCCTCCCCCTTAGTTCTTGAGGTGAAAAATGGTTGGGGCCCTTGGTTCCCCCCTCAGTTCCGGTGGGGGTCAACTGAAAGTTATCCCAGCTATGTTTGTCCAAGCATTGGCCCACCTAGAAACAGAGAAGACCCCTGGGGCCAAAGTCCAACATGTTCCCCCCCTCCCCCCCAGGAGATTTGCCCGCCTCAGAAGCCCCCCCTGAGCCCTAATAAAGCACTCAACGTAAGGAAACCAACCCCTAGGTGTTTTCCACCCCGCGGTGTACCCCCCCCAGCCCGCTAAATGCCGCGAAGAACGCAGTATTTCTTGTGTGGGGAGGTTAGTTCCGAGACCGCCAACTTCTAGTGGGTTGGGTAATGTGTTGGGTATTGTGGGGGAACAGCCCCGCAAATTGTATTAGACTCAGTAAAAAATCAATCATGATGTAGAAACCTCTTTATTAATTTGGTAAAAAGCCATTTCTGTTTTATGCATTCTGGGTGTGTTTGGCCCCACCAAGATGCCACGTCCCCCCACCCCCCTACATTGGGAAAACTGTTTTGCATGCAAAATGATAGACCAAGTGAACTAGAGACATGTGGACTAGAAGAAACATGTTACTAAAGAGACCATGGAGTTAGCGGCCCCCCATTTTTAAGTTAATGGGAAGGAAAGAAAACCCAAAATGGAAGAAAAAGGCAGAGGGAAAACAGAAGCTTGGCTGCAAAGATTGACTGCTCCCCTTTCGGCCCTTCAAAAGTATGTGGAGAACCCCCCAGAGAAGAGAGGATTTGTATAAACTGTGGCGCAAAAATTGGAAGCTTGTATAAATTTCAAAGAAAGACCCACCAAAGGAAAGGGACCCCACCCTGCCAAGACGGGAGAGGAACGTCTTAAAGACAAAACAATCTTTGGACAAGCAAAAGGAACATCACCGTCCAGAAGGCAGCAACTATGCCCCCCGTGCCCCCCCCCATCCGAAAAAGGGTAAAATACCCCGGGTCCAATAAAGCGTGCCAAAACGCCCAACAAAAAACTAGGACTGTGGGGGTGCAGTCCCCTGGTAAAAATCCCTAAGTTTTATGAAAACAAGATTTTGGGTAGTTTTCAAGGGGCCATAGGATGTTTATATCCAACCTACCGCCCCCCCTGTAATTCTGGGAAACCATTTGGCAATGGGGCCCTTTTTGTTTATAGCCGCTGTTTTATTTATGGCCAACCGTTCGCATGTTTAAGATGAGTCCTTTTGTATGATATGTTTGTATACGGTCCCCCCCCCTGGGGGGAAAAACTAGCCCGGGTAACAAAGAAGCATCCCTTACATTGTAAAGGCGGTCCCAGGGCCCCACACCCTGCCCCGCTGTGGGGCCTTTTGGTGAAACTGCCCCAACACTTTGTTCCTGTCCTTGTATGGTATTAAAAAGGTAGGGGGGTTCGGCCTTTCTAAACCCCCCATGAGTAGGTAAACTGATTGTGCATCCAGGAACACTCTCGGCAGACGCTGTGGGGCACAGGGGCCTTGGTCCTACTTTGTACATGTTTTTTTGGGGGAAATTTTTCACAATGCTTTTCTGAAAAGTTCAGAAAATTTTGGGGTTGGGGAACGGGTGTTGGAGTGTTTTCCCCTTCGTGTTTGGGGAATCCACCTCTGCAGGCTTACAACCCGGGTTTTTTGCCCCCGTGACCGCGATTTCCCCGCAGGCCCCGCTGGATTCCGCTCTGTGACCGCTGGGTTCTGCTCTGTGACTGCTGAGTTCAGCTCTGTGACTGCTGGGTTCCGCTCTGGGGACCGCGGGTTCCGCTTTTGGGACCCGGAGTTTGTCTGTGACCGCTGAGTTCCGCTCTGTGACCGCTGAGTTCCGCTCTGTGACCGCTGAGTTCCGCTCTGTGACCGCTGGGTTCCGCTCTGTGCCGTGAGCCCGCTCTGTCCCCCTGATTCCGCTCGGCCGCTGAGTTCCGCCTGTGCCCTGGGTTCCGCTCTGTGACTGCTGGGTTCCGCTCGTGCCCGCGGGGGCCCCGCTCTGGACCGCGGGGGTTCCGCTCTGTGACCGCTGGGTTCCGCTCTGGGACTGCTGAGTTCCGCTCTGGGACCGCTGAGCTCTCAATTATGTTAGTTGAACGCGGGACATCCTACTGGGCAGCGTGGTGCCCGGCCCAAAGGGTGGACCGTCCGCTAAAGGGTCGTCCGGTCTCCTTAGTGATTTGCGGGGAGAGCAGTCTATCAGCGGGTACCACATCTGGGAGAACGAGGTGGGAATCCCATGATTGAAGCGAGTTGACTGGGCCACGTACATCCACTTTCAGACACATAATGACTCTGATTCAGGCGAAAGCAGCAGCGTCGTCATGGCAACACACGAGGCCCTTCCCCGAGACAAACAGAAAAAAAAACGGGTCGTGCTAATAACGTATTGAAATTCTTCACCGGCAATTACTAGCATGTGTTATAGAGACCCCAGAGAATACGCTAATGGCGCCTGATTTTTAACCCTACGGTTTCTGAGGAATTCTTGATATTCATTTGTCAATGTCGCTGCTCTGTGTCTAGAGCAATGAAGCATCTCTGGGTTATTATAGGGAGCATCGGATTCATAGAACTAAAGCTTAATCATTGTGTAATGTACATTTCTAACATATTTTAGTTTTAACTTCTTGCTTTTTTCAGAATCTCTGCTTGCTGTCAGTGAATGGGAATATTTATGTTTTGGCAGAGCACGTATTTACCAGAGGTCTCCATTCTGCACCTGTTTCTACTATACAGCTGTACCAGTATAGTGTGTCCATAGCCTCTCCAGCATCCAGGAAAGCGCCGGCACCCATTCCCCCCACGTTGACACCCCTTTTTTTATTTTTGGGAAATCTGGTTGCCACCTGTAGGGATGGGGGATCACTCAGTTTTTCTGGGACATGAATAACACCCTTTGGGCAGGGAAAGCGGGTGACACACCACACCCCTTTTCCCAAAGGGGAGGGGGGGGAGGGAGCGGTATCATCTTTCCTCCTTAAAAGAATTTTTTCTTGATGGGTATTTCCCCCTCTCCCTCTCTCTCTCCAGTGAGTTCTCAGGCTGATGGTTTGCCTGTTGCCTGTTCCACTTCACCGACGGCTGTTGGGTGGATGATCCCATAGCTGTAACAAGCAGGATCCATAACTCTGGAAGTACTGAACAGAACCAAACTCTCCAGCACATGGCAGGCTCCATCTTATATCAGGACCAGCACAACTACCCCCTCTCCCTCTTCCCTACACTAGTTGACTGCAGGCCTTTCGCATTCTGTGGTGCTCTTTTATTGTGGTGGTGCAGGTCATCTGACATCGCTGCAGACAGAGGGGTTCTGTAGCTCCCAATGCTGTAACTGCAACTGCCCTAGTATTTAACACCTCCATCCCTAGAGCAGTCTATGTAAACACCGGGGAGCGAATGAAGCCTCCGATGCCTGGCACTTAACTTTTTTTGTTCCCGTCCGTGCTGCAGCATCATCAAAGTGATTCCCGCTACTTTGGGGTCACCGGGGATTTATGAAACATGGGCCCCGGAAAAAATTGTAATCGTCTTGAAAAACCTAGAGTAGCTTCAGGGCTGTCTCTATAGCAAGTCTGCAGTTAGGGCACACTGTGTGTTGCCTTGACTGCAGACTGTGTCATCCTGACACAGTCTAATGCATACTTAACAACTCTCCCGAAAAGGGGAGACCCCTAAAAGGGGGGGTCCCCCCCGGGTCCCGAAAAGTTGGAAAAATCCCCTAAATATTAGGTTTCATGTCAGACATGAGAAAAACATCCGTATGTGCTTTTCATAGTTATGGAAACTTTTTTTAAAACTGTAAAAAATTTTGTCCATAAATAAAAAAATTTTAAAATGAGGGGATGAACCTGAGCCCGCAAAAAAGTAATCAGCAAAACCGTGGCGCAGCCACAGGTAGTATGGATTAAAATTGGGCCCTTTTTTTTCACTATTTGTGGACAGAATTGCTATATTCTGCACTACAACACTGTGCAAATATTTTTGGCTGAAAAGGGGCCAAACATTTTCCCAAGTTGACAAGTTTTGGTCGGTTTTTGCCCAAGCCTTTGGCAGCCAAACCCCTTATACATCTGAGGACTTTTTTTACTGGTGTGGGTTTCTCTGAAAAAATGGTGGTGCCCGGTAAAGCCTGATGAATTTCTGCCCCCCGACTCACTGGCCGAGGACCACCTTTAGCTGGTCGAAGGAAAAATGTTGATGGCTGTTTCCCGCTTGGATGCTGGGTTTGGAAACCAACTTTATTAACGCGAAGGATCCCCCATCCCTTATCGCTTTCCCCAAAAGTTTCCCAGATGTGACAAGGGGGGGTAACTTTGTGCAAATAAGGGAAAGTCATGCAAAACAGGGGGTGGGCCCACCAAACCTCAAGGGGACAAAACGCAATTCAAAAATCTCCCCCGAAGGCCCTGCTAATGAAATTATATACAGGAGATAACGTGTATGCGAAATACATTACTAAAAAAAAAGGTGTAAAATAGTTATCCCTTTATGGGATTTAAATTTTTTTTTAAAAAAACCCATAAAAAGTGTGGAAAAAAAATAAATAATCAAATAAAAAATATTTAATTTAAAAAAATGATTGTGCCTACATTACATAAAAAAAAGGGAAAACCCCACAAATAAAAACATCCACCAACCGTAATAACCTTAAATTAACAAGTTTTTGTTAAATAAATTGAAAATGTGAAAGGTTAAAAAAAATCTACAGAAAAACGCCTTTTTTATGTTTATGCTGCAAAAAAAAAGAAAAAAAAAATCTGCAGTAATTTATTTGCAAACGAAAAAACCCCCCAAAAAACCAATCCCCCTCACTTTAAAACAAATTTTCATACAATTAGACTTTTAAAAAACAGGGGGGGCAAAAACTAAAAAATATGGCCGGTCAAATTTAAAAAGGGTTGTCTCACTGATTTTACTTACCTCATCCTGGTTTTTTTTTGGTTTTTATTTTGAATTCGGGGGCGGGTTTAAATGGCTTCCACTAGGCTGCAGAAAGCCATCTCACTTAGCAACCCCTGCTGGCATATCGGAAGAGAAAAGGGCTGTAATATACGACCAGCGCTGGGGAGCCTATCGGAGAGATCGAACGGGCGAGCTATAGCAACCCGTGGGCAGCCTATGAGGATAGATCAAAGGTCTGTAGCATAGCGACCATGCTGGCAGCCTATCAGGGGAAAATCAAACGGTCGGGAGCTATACGACCCCCCAGGAGCGATGCAGGCCCCCACAAAAGGGGATACAAGGGCACTTTAATGGACCTTTGCAAAGTGACTTGTTTTTTTTTCTAATCTTTAACATGAAAAGCAGCAATCCTTGTAGTGAGACAACCCCTTTAAAAGTATGGACTAAAGGGGGAAGAATGTTTTGTCTTTAGGGTTTTTTTTGACACCTTTATTTAAAAAAAGGTTGTCCAAAAACAGCGCCACATTGGTATTGCATCTCGCCCGTCCATGGACAAGTGTGGCGCTCTTTTTCAGAGACTTTTTTTCTGACTTGTAAAAACTTTTATGTTTCACAAACAATAGAAAGAAAAATATAGAGCTTATCTGAAAAATATACAGAACCTGTTTTTAAAAACCTTTTTTAATTAGGGGGAAAACAGAAATGAGAAATTATGAAACCCTCAAATTTTGTTTGCATTTGTTTCGTCCTTTTTTGTCCTTTGGACAAAATATGGGAGGATGTAAGGGGAAATGGTGCACGAATTTAAATTTTGCACCAAATTTTTAGTGTTAATGCGCCCGAAGATAGAGGGGTTTTTTGCACTGGAGCCTATAGGCGAGATCAAAGATCTGTAACATAGCAACCCGTGAGGCGCCTTTTATGAGAATTGAAAGGTTTACTATAGCGACCTGAGGAGCTGTTTACCCATACAAGGGGGAATCTAGGAATAGGGAGGACACTGGTAATGGAATAATTGTAAAGTGACTTGTTTTTGCAAATTTTTTAAAAAAAACAATCCCTTTTGTTAAAAACTCCCTTTAAAGTCTTTTCAGGCCCCCGGTGTTAGGGTTTCCACCCTCTTAGTCATCTTAACCCCTATTTACACTATACGTATATATACTTTACACTGTACACATCACAATACTGTTAGTTGTGTCAGTGGGACCACCTCTACCATTTGGTAGACCGAGAGTCCTTGGCCTACTGGTTATGTATAAGGATATAAGAAGTAAGACTGTCAGCTGCCCCCCCCTCTCTTAGTTATACAATTGTAGGGTTATATCTGTATAAATTCCCTTAAACCCAAATTTTAAATCATCGATTGATTTCAATTTTTTCCAGTTCTTTGTAATTTGGTCATAAATTGGTTTCCATTGTCCGCGAGGCCTCTGTGGACATCACATGAAGGGCATGAAATTAACACTAGTAATGAGTTACTTTGAAATGTAAAATATATACATAAAAGGCACAAGTGTTGTATCCCTGGGAAAGGCGCCTGTTTACACCAAAGCACGTTGGTTTCTCATTTCCATGTTTGTGGATTTAGCTCTAGTTTGCAAGTCCGGCATCAGAGTATAATTTGTAATATGATAAATAGGAGTCTTGTTCCTCATGGATTGTTTGCCCCTTCTACAGTTCATCATTCCCATCATTTGTATCCTGCACCTCCCAGCATTTAAAGACCCCTTCATATAGTGTCATTAAGCCCATATCCCAACAGGAAACCCATTTCGGGACATTTGTATACATTCTAATATTTTGGGGTAATTCTGTAAAATTTGAGACGAGGGAAATATGAGATTCGAGAGTATATGAGAGATATAAGAATAGGGAGATATGGATTCTGGATGTATATGACCGTAATGTGGCTCCAAAGAACCTTCAGTTCAACTAAACAGTAACAGGATGACCCTACAAGTGTTTAGGGACCTACTATACCTTCAATTTCATTGTGAGCCCTACCGGAATTTTTTTGGACAGATTTTGCATGAATCAGTCACTAAAAAATCGTGAAATGTTCCAATAAGTTTTATAGTTCATACATTTTGCCTCTGCCAGGTTTATGATACACAATACAATGGCCTCGGGATACACATCATCTCGCAGCCCACGCCAAGCACAGCCCACGCCAAGCATCATCTCGCAGCCCACAACTGAGCTGCGAGGGAGCGTGGGGCAGGTGAGTAAGGGATAAATATGTTAAAAAATATGCCTAAAGGACCCTCCTGCCTATATGACCCTCCCTGCCTATATGACTGCCCTGCCTATATGCCCTGCCTATGACCCCCCTGCCTATATGCCCTGCCTATATGACCCTCCTGCCTATATGCCCTGTCTATATCCCCTGCCTATATGTCCCACTGCCTATATGTCCTGCCTGCCTATATGAACCCCTGCCTATATGTCCCGCCTGCCTATATGACCCCCTGCCTATATGCCCCACCTGCCTATATGACCCCCTGCCTATATGCCCTGCCTATATGACCCCCTTCCTATATGTCCTGTCTATATGCCGTGACTATATGACTCCCCTGCCTATATTCCCTGCCTGCCTATATGACCCCCTTGCCTATATGACCCTCCTGCCTATATGACCCCCCTGTAACATGCCCTGACTGCCTATATGGGGCCCCTATAACCTGCCCTATGCCCTGACTGCCTATATGGGGCCCCTATAGCCTACCCTATGTCCTGCCTGCCTGTATGGGCCCCTATAAATTACCCTAAGCCCTGCCTGCCTGTATTGGGTCCCTATAGACTACCTAAGCCCTGCCTGCCTATATATATGGCCCCTATAGCTAGCTAAGCCCTTTCTGCTTACCTATATGGCACTATAGCTACCTAAACCGTGCTTTCCTACCTATATGGCCCTATACCCTGCCTGTCTATCTATATGTGGCCCTACAGCTACCTAAACTCTGCCTGTCTATATGGGGCCCTATAGTCTACCTAAACCCTGCTTGACTATATGGGGCCCTTTAGCCTGGGGGGCAGGGAGTGAGGTGCTGGAAAAGTGAGGATTCTAATAATTTTGTGTCTAAATCTCCAGGGACAAGTGGCCAAAACAAGTCATCATGATGGTCTGGACCTAATGCAGAACAAAAGGGAAAGTCAACGACTCGCCAGAGAAACGTCACCTGTGAGTCACAAGATGTAACTGCACTGTAATCACATATGTCTGCAGAGCCAGTGTACACTGGTATCTACCGCTATATGGTGACTGTATGGGGGTAATATACAGTCTGTAGGGCACCTGGGAACACTGATACCTACCACTATATGGTCACTATATGGAGGTATTATTGGTTCTTGTAGACTCATCAGTAATAGTGTAGGGGTATTATTTAGTCACTATGTGGTGGTAATTTGAGGTCATGTTCTGGTGGTATAATCAAGTCCTTATGTAGTAGCATTATTGGTAATATTGGATTTGGTATAGTGGATTTGTTTGGTAGCAGTATGATGGTGGTATCTATGGTGAGGTACTTGCCCCTTGTATTATCTAGTACCTGCATGTTCCGGTAAATGTTCGTGGTCGGGAGAGGGGAGGGGGGCATCCAAAAGTTTGCTATGGGGCCCAGGCTTCTCTAGTTACGCCCCTGCATACAGTTATTGATGCATACAGTTATAGAGTAGCGCCTCTCTATAGTACAGTACAGTACTACATGTCATGTACTGCTCTTACATGTAATAGAGGGGGTGTATGCAGTGTTTGGTGGTCTATATTGCCTCTCTACATTGCAGTGCAGTACTACATGTCCTGCACTGCTATTACATTTGTTAGTGAGTTGCATGCAGTGACTGGTGGTCTAGTAGCCCCTCTCTACAGTACAGTGCGGTACTACATGTCTTGTACTGCTCTTGCATGTATTAGAGCAGTGCATACAGTGATTGGAGGTCTAGTAGCATCTCTCTATAGTACAGTGCGGTACTACATGTCCTATACTGCTCTTACATGTATTAGTGCAGTGCATGCAGTGACCGATGGTCTAGATGCACCACTTTACAGTATGTTGAGGTACTACATATCCTGTACTGCTCTTCTATGTACTTGTGAGGTGCTTGCTGGGATGGGCAGTCTATAGCGCCTTTCTACAGTACAGTGCGGTACTACATGTCCTGTACTGCTCTTACATGTATTAGTGCAGTGCATGCAGTGATTGGCAGTCTATAGTGCCTCTCTACAGTACAGTGCGGTACTACATGTCCTGTACTGCTCTTACATGTGGCAGGATGAGTGTCTCTCTTGGGCACCATTTTCTTCTTTTCTGGTACTTTGTCTATAAAGTTCATGATCCAAAGAAGCTCCTGTCCTCATCATAGACAGCGATTTCAAGCTTCCAGCAGCTTTCTGATGTTGTATGTAAAGACGAGCTTTTATCTGTATTCATTTTCTTTAATCTTCATTTTGCATTATGTTGGTCACATTTTGGAGCCTCGGAACCAATTACCAACTTTCCATAGAGTTATAGTTACAAGATATAATCGTTGTTCCAGAACCAACTAACATGAAATGTTGAGTTACTATTATACCTATTTCTTCTCTTTGGTTATTTTCTCTCGCATCCTCTTTTATGTTGATGTTTTTCCACACTGGTTTTACCGTATTTCTTATGTTTTACTCTTACCTTTGACATCATTTAATTTAATGCCCACACTATATTGGGCACATATACATACCGTGGAACAATGGCACAATTCCTGTCTTCCCTTTTGGATGGATGCCAAACTCAAAAACCCTTCTAGACAATTCATTGAGAAACGTTACTCCAGGAAATTCAGTGCGTCTTCATGCGTATTTATTGTGATGAATAGACTACCACCATGTAATAAAGCTACATCTGCGTATTAGGATATAACAACATTAGGATATAACAATATTTCACACTATAAAGTGCTGAAGTCCTTTATAGTGTAATCAATCCAACAGGTGATGACTTAAAGGGATTGATCAAAATTGAATTGGGGATAAGAAGAAGGTTAATGATATAGAGTCAACAGTCACTTAAGCAGGGACCTAG
This sequence comes from Phyllomedusa bahiana, assembly GCA_025379985.1. Taxonomy (NCBI): domain Eukaryota; kingdom Metazoa; phylum Chordata; class Amphibia; order Anura; family Hylidae; genus Phyllomedusa; species Phyllomedusa bahiana. Next base: position 114,074 of record JAODAL010005795.1, on the reverse strand, counting down.
CTATAGGGAGTGTAGAGATAGCAGTCGCTACCGGGCCCTGCAGCCTGAGGGGCCCGAAAACCCTTCTGCCACATAAGAAGACACCAGTATTGTAAACGGGGCATGGTAACTGGAGGCCCAATGACACTTTTTGCACTACCGCCCAAGATCTTGACGTTCCGCCTCTGCACCTAAGGTTTGCCGAGAACCATCTTTTATTATTTACTCCTCTTTGACACGTTGTTCGGGGCTAGCCTGTGGGACAGGAGTCTCCCTTTCTGTTCATATGTCGTCTACCAGTGTCCATGCAAAGTCTATTGGATCCACACCACCCAGAGGTAAACGAATGATTAACCCGACTTCTCTTATTCATAAGGGATCTCACACCCTCCTCACCTCTCCTGTCCCTCTCTCTTTACTGCCACAGAACTGACTAATTCTTTGCTATTTTCCGGGCTATTCCTCTTCCTACTCTCTTTCCCAGGGTTCTGGTGACATCTACTGTTGGACAGGTGGATTGCTAGCTTCAGCCTTAATGCATAAATACTGTATAGCTCAGAGTGGTAGGTGCTAAGTTGGTGAGGCAAGTGCACAAGGTGGCACTGGAATGAGCAGGTGTGCGGGACAGTGGTGATAGAGACAGCGTAGCACCCATTTACAAGAACTTATAGAAAGCGTGCCATTGTTCCAAATGTTACAGAAATGTCTCTTAAACCCTTACTACCCATGGATTTACAGTGGAGGAAATAATTATTTGATCCCTTGCTGATTGTGTAAGTTTGCCCACTGACAAAGACATGAACAGTCTATCATTTTAAGGGTAGGTTAACTTTAACATTGAGAAATAGAATATCAAAAATAAAATCCAGAAAATCACATTGAAAAATTATATAAATTTATTTGCATTTTGCTTAGAGAAATAAGTATTTGATCCCTCACCAACCATCAAGAGTTATTGCTTCTACAGACCAGTAAGACGCTCCTAATCAACTTGTTACCTGCATTAAAGACAGCTGTCTTAAATAGTCACCTTTGTAAACGACTCCTGTCCACAGACTCAATTAATCAGTCAGACTCTAACCTCTGCAATATGGGCAAGACCAAAGAGCTTTCTAAGGATGTCAGGGACAAGATCATAGACCTGCACAAAGCTGGAATGGGCTATAAAGCCATAAGTAAGACGCTGGGTGAGAAGGAGACAACTATTGGTACAATAGTAAGAAAATGGAAGAAGTACAAAATGACTCAATTGACATTGACCGAGGCACCATGCAAAATTTCACCTCATGGGGTATCCTTGATCATGAGGAAGGTGGGAGATCAGCCTAAAACTACACAGGGGCAACTCATTAATGATCTCAAGGCAGTGAGACCGCAGTCACCAAGAAAACCATTGGTAACACATTACGCCATAATGGTTTAAAATCCTGCAGTGCCCGCATGGGCCTCCTGCTCAAGAAGGCACATGTGCAGGCCCGCGTGAAGTTTGCCAATGAACACCTGGATGATTGTGTGAGTGATTGGGAGAAGGTGCTGTGGTCAGATGAGACAAAAATTTAGCTCTTTGGCATTAACTCAACTCGCCGTGATTGGAGGAAGAGAAATGCTGCCTGTGACCCAAAGAACACCGTTCCCACTGTCAAGCATGGAGGGGGAAACATGATGTTTTGGGGGTGTTTCTCTGCTAAGGGCACAGGACTACTTCACCGCATCAATGGGAGAATGGATGGAGCCATGTACAGTAAAACTGTGAGTGACAACCTCCTTCCCTCCGCCAGGACATTAAAAATGGGTCGTGGCTGGGTCTTCCAGGAAGACAATGACCCAAACATGCAGCCGACAGCAAAGGAGTGGCTCAAAAAGAAGCACATTACGGTCATGGAGTGGCCTAGCCAGTCTCTAGACATTAATCCCATAGAAAACTTATGGAGGGAGTTGAAGCTCCAAGTTGCCAAGCGACAGCCTCAAAATCTTAATGATTTAGAGATGATCTGCAAAGAGGAGTGGACCAATTTTCCTCCTGACATGTGCGCAAACCTCATCATCAACTACAAAAAACATCTGACTGCTGTGCTTGCCAACAAGGGTTTTGCCACCAAGCATTAAGTCTTGTTTCCCAGAGGGATCAAATACTTATTTCTCCCTGAAAAATGCAAATAAATTTATATAATTTATACAATGTGATTTTCTGGATTCTATTTTGGATATTCTATCTCTATGTTAAAATTAGCCTACCCTTAAAATGATAGACTGTTTATGTCTTTGTCAGTGGGAAAACTTACATAATCAGCAAGGGATCAAATTATTATTTCCTTTACTGTATACCATAGAGCAGTAGTCTGCAAAGTGCTGTCTCCAGCTGTTGGGAAACTACAACTCCCATCATGCATTTATATAATCTGTACTAGTGGACATGTTGGGAGTTGTAGATTCTGCACAGCCAGAGAGGTGCAGTTTGAAGACCACTGCCATAGAGGAAGCAAATTCGAAGCAAGACAACACTCCAAAGGCTATTTCAATGCTTGATCATTTTAATTTAGAGAAATTCAAAATCCACCAGTCATATATCACAATCTTTGAATTAAATTCTTTAACATAAACGATCAAAGCAGCATGACGGCTCGGGCCATAGATTGCTGAAGTCCTTGGCCTGCAAAAATTGTTGGTAGTTGAGGCAAAAAGAAGTAAGAATGGCCTATGCCAAGAGGAGCAGCAAATTCCAAGTGTGGCAAATGAGGAGCCGAACAGGCAGGAACTTGCTAGACAAAGGGCTTCATCAATCCATGGCCCGAAATGTTATTTTCTCACCAATCATGCTATGATTTGATCATTCATGTTACAGAGTGGTCCCACTCTAATTCCAAGCCTGACACATATGATGGGTGGACCTTGACTTTCTCTCAATAAAATTATGTATTGAAATACCTTCCAGAGTGTTGACTTTCTTCGAATTTGCTCACATTAGGCCACATGGTTTTCAGATATTTAAGCACTGTTGGCCTGTCCTTAAGACCAGTGTTTGCTGGGGGATGTCCTAACTTTGGGATCTTGAAATGATGGGAACCTTCACAGGTAAATCAGCACATTGGTATCAGCCCTGAGACTCGGTGGATCTATTTAGCCACTACGGTCTGGTCATGTTTCCCAGAGATCAGGTCCATTAGAACATTACAGAACCACTCCAGTTTCTTTTGTTCCCTTAGTTCATTAGATATTGCTTTTAGGTTCACTGTAGTTCCAGTCATTCTTCTTACCTGTAGCTCAATACAGGATTTCTGTCAGATGAAAAAGTCTCTGTTAGGCATACCTCCCAACTGTCCGGAATTGGGCGGGACTTACCCGATTTGAATAGGAGGTCCCGCCTTCACGATTTACATAGCAAAAGTCCCGCTTTCAGTTACACACTGATCCGAGCTGGCCACGCCCCCACCGGCTGAGCCAGGGAGCGTCTACAAATAGCTCTGTGTGTGGCAGGCTGAGCAGCATGAACATCCTACTGGACACACAGAGCTTGTAGACACAGAGCTTGTAGACACTCCCTGGCCCTTCCTGATCTTCACACATCACTGGACAGCAGGGGAGCGCTGAGATGCTAGATAAAAATGTAAGTGCCTGACTGTCCAGTAGTAACAAGCAGAAGGTCATCTGCCTGCAGCAGCAGACTGGCAGCCCCCCTCTCTTCACTCCTGGCTCACACCATACTCGACCCCCCCCCTCCCTGGCCCTCCACTCGACACCCCCCCCGACCCTCCACTCGACCCCCCCCCTTCTGACCCTCCACTGAACCCCCCCTCTCCCTGACACTCCACTCGACCCCCCCTCTCCCTGACACCCCACTCAACCCCCACTCAACCCCCCTCTCTCCCTGCCCCCCTCTCCCCTCCCCCTGACACCCCTCTCAGCCCCCTTCTCTCCCTGACCCTCCACTCGACCCCCCCCTCCCTGATCCAACACCTGGGAAAGCTGAGTGGCACCCATCCCCCATAGCAGGCACCCATCTTTCCTGGACGCCTGCTGTTACCCATGTCACCCAGCTTTCCAGCTGAATAACCTATCCAGCTGGGTGAAAACCCTCCACAGTAGGCGTCCAGGAAAGCTAGGTGCCTGCTGTGGCAGATGGGTGCCACTCAGCTTTCCCGGGTGCTGGATAGCTCATTCAGCATGTGGGAAAGCTGGGTGAAAACCCTCCACAGCAGGTGTCCAGGAAAGCTAGGTGCTTTCTGTGGAGATGTCACCCAGCTTTCCAAGACACTGTGTAGGCTATTCAGCACTCTGGAAAGCTGGGTGACACATCCCCCACAGCAGGCACCAAGCTTTCCTGGACGCCTGCTATGGGGAATGTCATCCAGTTTTCCCAGCACTGAATTGGCTATTCAGCATCCCGAAAAGCTGGGTGATGCCCGTTTGTAGAGTTGGTGGTTTTTTAAAGGTTTCCCCTTTGGACTACACTGGACAACGTTGCATCTATTTCTATAATAAATGGATAACGAGGGCTGTTGTGTCGGGGAGTGTTTATTTAAATAAAGTGTTTTTTTCTGTTTCCGTGTGTTTTTTTTCCATTTGATTCCAGTGATAGTAGTGGCGGTATCTGGAAGACGCCTCTCCATTACTATCGCTCGGGCTTGGTGTCAGTCAGCGGTGGTTTTTGTTGCCCGAGGCTGACACTAACCCTGTGTCACTATTACCCCAGGACCCAAAGCACCGGGGTACTGGGAAGAGCTGGTAACCGTCAGGAGCAGATCCTCTAATGTGATGGTCCACTTCTGGAGCAGCTGCAGGCTAGTATTTTTAGAATGGGAAGTTACCAGTATCGATGGTTATTCCCATTCTGATAGTATTAGGCTGCCGCTGTCAGTTTTCCCTTTTTGGTTATGGAAATGGGGGGGACCACACGTCGTTTTTTTTTTTTTTCTGAAAATATTTTTATTTTGTTAGAATCGTCACACGGGCCACCACAGTAATTATTAAAGGAGGGGCCCACTGTAGGGTTCTCAATAAATGATTGATTTTAAAAAAAATAAACGACGTGGGGTCCCCCCTGATTTTTCCATAACCAGCCAGGTTTAAAAAACCCAAAAGCTGCAGCCTGATACTATCAGAATGGAAGAACCTCAATTCTGGGCCCTTCCCCTTCTAAGAATACCAGCCTGCAGCCCCCCACAGAACAGACCCTCACATTAGAGGGTCCGCTTCTGATGGTTACCCAGCTCTTCCCAAGTGCCCCCGGGGGCGTTGAGTATTGAGGTAATAGTGACACAGGGTTAGTGTCGGCCTTGGGGTGACAAAAACTGCCACTGGCTGACACCAAGCCGAGCGATGTAAAGAGGCATCTGACAGACACTCCATTACTATCACTGGAAAAAATGGAAAAATAAAGAAACAAGATAGCACTTTATTTAAATAAACTTCCCTGATATTATAAAATCATCCCCTGCACCCCTGAAGGTCACGGGTGTGGCTGATCATCTGGGGCTGCAGGGAATGGGGAACAGGCCAGAGCCGCACCACAATCTCCGGGGGGTTGGTCTTCTTCTCCCCCCAGGAGGGTTGTGTTGTAAGGTGTGGCATTTACCTCCTCTCTCACCACTGTGGCTTAGTACCAACACGAAATACAACCCTCACTTGACACTCTATAATCCCCTGACCACTATGTATCGGCCCATATCTCCCTACTACATCTATCACCATATGAAGAGTTTGTACAGAGGTGGGAATTGGTAGGGGGGGTGCTGGAGAAGTGCAGAGTCTAAGATGTTTGTGTGGTTAATTTTGTGCAGGGACGAGGCCGGAGAAGTCGTCATGCAATCTGGGAAGGAATGGAGAATGGGAATGACTCCCAACAGAGAAGATGTCACCTGTGAGTCACTAAATTGTATTGTACTGTAATCACTTATATGTCTGCAGTGCCTGTGTATAACTGATATTTACCCCATATGGTCATTGTATGACAGGAATATTGGTAGTAGTGTAATGGTTTATATTCAGGATCAGTACGGCGGTATTATTCAGTCACTATGTGGTGGTGATATGTGGTCATGGTCTTATGGTACTATTCAGTCACTATCTGGTGGTGTTATTTGGTCATGGTTTCATGGTATTATTCAGTCACTATGTGGCGTTGATGTTGTCATGGTGTGGTGGAATTATTTGCTCTCTGTATAGTGGTATCATTGATAATATTAGTCTTGGTGTGGGTTTAGTAAAAGTATGGTGATTTTGCTCCTTGTATTATGTGGTCACTGTAAAACTATTATATAGAGGTATTATCCATAGAACATTGTCTTAAAGCTATTTGTATGGATCTCTGTATATACTGTACATTACTTTATCTAAATACATATTTACAGACTCTAGTGGCGCCACTGTTGTGTTTGTGCTGGTCTGCTGGAGGGGCGGGGCATGATTTTGTTTGGTGGGGTGTGGTTAGAGGCATGTCCTGGTGTGATGTCATTTGTTTAGGCATGGTTGGAGGTGTGACTTGATGTGATGTCATTCGGTTGGGCGTGGTTAGAGGTGTGGCTAATGTGTCCCTATTTGCAATTTCCAAAAGTTGGGAGGTATGCTGTTAGGTCACATGACTTGCACCTGGCAAAGGCTCTTTGATGCTTACAGGAAGTCTGTCTCTCTATGCGGGAGACCGACTTTGAACCTCACATAGGAGTGCATAGAGAGGTTCACTTTCAGGTCATACAACCATGTTGTGTGTTATAGCAACGCAGAGTGCAGGTCACATGTCCCAGTGGCAGCAGCGAGAGATCCTGTATTCAGCTGCAGGTAAGCACAATTACTGGCGCTGCTGTGTACCTAGAAGTAATTTATAATAGACTAGAGGAAAATAAAAAAAAAACCGGAGTGGTCCTTTAAGCTTCCTCTTCATCCATGCTCTTCGATATTTGCCCCTTAATCACTATTTTACGCTTCTTTTATCCTCACACCCTGGGTGTAACTATAGCAATAGCAGCCATATAGGCTGTAAAGGGGCCCCGAGGTTGAGAGGGCCCACTCAGGTACAAGGATATTGTTTATTTTTCTAGGGAACAAGTAGTTGGTGGCTTTCTGCTCTCCAGCTCTACGATATAGGTTCCCTGATATATGGCGGCATTATTTATTCCTTTAATTCTTGCTATTTATGCGGCTTTTTTAGTGTATTGTCATTGGGTGGTGGCTCCATCGCATTCTGCTATGGGGCGCTATGAATTCTAGTCACCCCTCTGCTCACACCTACCATCCTTGGGATCTAAAAGACAGTGGGAAATGCTGTCTACATGGCCCATTTGTAGCTGTAACCATGTGTCCATCTCTGTGATAATAGGAAAGCATAGCAGTTTTTATCAGTCCAATCTCTAATGACTGGTGAGCTGCTGGTAGTGACCCCTGAGCAAGGAAACAGTCAAAGGGGATAACGAAAAATTGGGTAAAGATCCCAAAGTCACAAGGAACAGAGGAGAGAACAAATAATTATGAGCTTTTAAGGTGCTGAACCTGTTTCTAGCTAGGGTCAGGTTGGAGTGGGAGGCAATCTGATGTTTTTTCACATTCCACTATTGGGCCCAAATGGTTGCTTGTTACACACCTGGACCAAAAGGTAGCCATACACTTTGGATAGCTGTTAGTTGATGGCTGTCTCTTTTACCCCCCAACATTTTGGATAGTGGGTAACCCCCTTTACTCCCATACACTTTGGTAGTGTTATTTGATGGCTGTCTCCCCTTATTTCCCCAATACTAGGATAGTGTTATTTGATGGCTGTCTTTCTCCCATACACTTTGGAAAAGTTAGTTGTGGCGTCTCCCCTTATTTCCCCAAATCTAGGATAGCTTTTAGTTGAGGCGTCTCTCCTTCTCCCCCCATAGACTTGGAATAGCTATTATTTTGTGGCGTCTCTCCTTATCCCAACATTTTGGGGAAAACCCCTTTGATGGCTGTCTCCCCTTTTCCCCATACCTTTGCTAGTTGTTGTTTGATGGCTGTCTTCCTTTCCCCATAACTTTGGATAGTGTTATTGAGGGTGTTTTTTCCCCCTTTCCCCCCATACATTTTGGATAGCTGTAGTTTGGCTGTCTCCCCCTTAGCCCCCCCCCTTTTGGAAGCTGTTAGTTGATGGCTGTCTTTTCCTTCTCCCCCATAACTTTGGTAGTGTTAGTGATGCTGTTTCTCCTCTCCCCCATTACACTTTGGATAGCTTTTAGTGATGGCTATCTCCCTTATCCCATACCTTTGGTATCAGCCATTTATGTTGATGCTGTCTCCATCCTTAAATCCCAATACACTGTGGATAGCTGTTAGTGATGGCTGCCTTCTACTTATTTCGAACATACTATGTTGAAGCTGTTATTGATGGCTGTCTCATCCTTCTGGCCCCATAGACTTGGATAGCTATTAGTTGATGGCTGTCTCTCCTTATCCCCATACACTTTGGATACACTGTTATGGCTAACCTCTCCTTTTCCCCATACACTTTGATAGTGTTAGTTGATGGCTGTCTCTCCTTATCCCCATAACTTGGATAGCTGTTGTTGATGGCTGTCTCTTCTTCCCATACACTTTGCATAGTTGTTAGTTGATGGCTGTCTCTCCTTATTTCCCACATACTATGGATAGCTGTTAGTTGATGGCTGTCTCTCCTTCTCCCCCATAGACTTGGAATAGCTATTAGTTGATGGCTGTCTCTCCTTATCTCCCATACACTTTGGATAGCTGTTAGTTGATGGCTGTCTCTCCTTATCCCCATACACTTTGGATAACTGTTAGTTGATGGCTGTCTCTCCTTATCCCCATGCACTTTGCATAGTTATTAGTTGATGGCTGTCTCTCTTTATCCCCATATACTTTGCATAGTTGTTAGTTGATGGCTGTCTCTCCTTATCCCCATACACTTTGGATAGCTGTTAGTTGATGGCTGTCTCTCCTTCTCCCCATACACTTTGGATAGCTGTTAGTTGATGGCTGTCTCTCCTTAGCCCCCATACACTTTGAATAGCTGTTAGTTGATGGCTGTCTCTCCTTATCCCCATACACTTTGGATAGCTGGTAGTTGATGGCTGTCTCTCCTTCTCCCCATAAACTTTGGATAGCTGTTAGTTGATGGCTGTCACTCCTTATCTTCCATACACTTTGGATAGCTGTTAGTTGATGGCTGTCTATCCTTATCCCAATACACTTTGTATATTTTTTCGTTGATGGATGTCTCTCCTTATCCCCATACACTTTGCATAGTTGTTAGTTGATGGCTGTCTCTCCTTATCCCCATACACTTTGGATAGCTGTTAGTTGATGGCTGTCTCTCCTTATCCCCATAAACTTTGGATAGCTGTTAGTTGATGGCTGTCTCTCCTTATCCCCATAAACTTTGGATAGCTGGTAGTTGATGGCTGTCTCTCCTTAGCCCCCAAACACTTGGCGTAGAGGTTAGTTGATGGCTGTCTCTCCTTAGCCCCCATACACTTTGGGTAGCTGTTAGTTGATGGCTGTCTCTCCTTATCTTCCATACACTTTGGATAGCCTATAGTTGATGGCTGTCTCTCCTTAGCCCCCATACACTTTGGATAGTTGGTAGTTGATGGCTGTCTCTCCTTACCCCCTATATATTTGCACACTCGGTTTGGCTGAGCATGCATGTATTCTGAGTAGGAGGAGGAAGCAAGCCAGTGTCAGATACCACAAAAAGATTAGGGATGTCTAAATCTAGCTGCCCAATCCCTCTCTCCTCTGACATCTACCGTTAGGGAAAACTCGGGGGCCCCATTTCATAAAGTGGTCAGTCGGCCCTCTCATAGTCGTGGCTTAATCTAATGTGTATACCCAATCACCAGTCAGATGCTCTATATTAGGGGTTTTTCGTCTTCAGGTTGTGTGCCACTGCGTCTTCAATCCCCAAGGAAATTAGACTGGCAAGAAGCTGTGGTGATATCACCCTTGAATCTTCTCTTGCTTGCATTACAACAGGTCTACGAGATTCGTGTCTCATGTAATGAACTGTTACATCCTGCTCGCAGTCATCTTCCCAAAGAAATGGTCTGGTGTGTACAATTAATCTGACCGAATTAGAAAACCTTTGTCTAATGGCTCCTTTCTCCACCCGAGGGGGATTCACTTATCATCAGTTAATCAGCCTCTGATTGCTACATGGCCGTGCAAGACAGGGGGTTCTGCTGCGCTGGCAGGTACGATGTATTTTACTGTCAATTAAACAGGACATTTCGCCCTGGTATAAGCCCAGCTCTCACATTTTACTGTGTCTAATTACTATAGAAAAATAATAGCCACTTTTACTTCCATAAAGTTAGAATTTCTCCATAATGTAAAGGAACAGCACAGAACATGGAGTCTATTATGTCACATAAGGGTAGGTTAGTAGCTAGAGGGGTTTTATAAATCAGAGCATCAGATTATTGAGGTGATCCCAAAAATTTACAATCTTTCCCACTGTGGCAGAGTGACCATATGCAGTTGCAATGCTCCGCCACTAGGTGGAATTCAGCAGGATACCTGCTACAAACATGCCACCAAATGGCTGGGTTCGGTGGGGAAAGGAGACTTGTTGGTGTTAGTAACAGTAGGTTACTGACACAGGTAGCTAGAATGGCGCCTTGCAGCCAGGTATGGGTCTCCTTTCCCGGGACGGTCGTAGCGTTGGATGGGAGGCCGTCCCCACGTTCCAGCCCAGGTTTAGGGCCAGACCCTGTAGGGGGGATCGGGGGAGTGGAGGGGAGGGGGGCGTGATCTGCCACAAGAGAGTGGAGCAATAGAGGAGCTGGAGGAGAGCTCTGGTCCCCCAGAGGCTTGAGGCAAGCAGGCGGCTGCTTTCAGGAAGCCGAATCCAGTGGAGGCTGGTTAAACGTGGCTCTGGCGCTGGCAGTAGGCAAGGTCCACAGGTAGTGAGGGACGTATTTCACGTATAGTTAGTGGCCAAACGGCCAAGGATTTAATTTTATGAGTTGTGTTGTTTTCTGTAACGGTGTGCCTCAATAAAGCTGGCTGAGGCCCGTTTGAAACGCTCCTCTGTGTTGGAAGACTTTGTGCCAAAGATCGCTTGTAACAAGGAGACAATCCAAAAAGCAAGCGAGAATGATTGGAGAGAAACCCCCGAGATGGGCCAAGATGGCGTCTCAGAGCTAAGCGGCAGCTTACACCACTCATACAAATTATTAAGTAATTGTCGTGCCCACTCTACCTGCTAAGCCCTGGAAAACCCCAAATCTTGTCTGACTACAAAGCTGTGGCTAAAATGGGCTGAGGAAGGCTCTTATGGGCAGCAACTAACTCCACTGGTTTCCCCCTTGGGACATTTTTAGCTAAGTTGAGCACCAGGGGCGTAACTAGAGAAGCCAGGGCCCCATAGCAAACTTTTGGATGGCCCCCCCTCCCCCCTCCCTGACCATGCCATGTACCAGGACATGTGTTAGAGAATGTAGATAATACAAGGGGCAAAATACCTCACCATACATATCGCCATCATACTGCTACCAACACATCCACCCTATACCAAAACCAAACAATTACCAATAACGCTTTTAACATTAAGGACCTGATCTATACCACCAGAACACGCCCACAAAGATTACCACCACTAAGTGACTGAATAATACCCCTACACTATTTACTGATCAGTACACAAAGACCATACTGTCTATAATAATAATATATAATATAGAGACCATAAAGTGGTATATTACTAGTCTGTACACAGGCTCTGCAGACTCTTATATAACCACCATACAGTGTCATATATCCGTACGACACCAGTGTACACAGGCTCTGCAGACTGTATATAACCACCATAACAGTGACCATATCGTGGTAGACACCAATGTACACAGGCTCTGCAGACTGTATATTACTCCATACAGTGATAATATAGTGGCAGACAGCAGTGTTCAAAGTGACTGTGCAGACATATAAAGTGATTACAGTGCAAGGTTAAATCTGTGACTACAGGTGACGTTTCTCTGAACCAGTCGTTGACTTTCTCTTTTGTTTTGCATTTCGGTCCAGTCCGCTCATCTTGATGACATCTCCACGACCACTTGTCCCTGCAGTATTGAGATACGCAAATATCTTAGAATCCTGACATTTTCCAGCACCTGCCCCCCTGGCTATATGGGGTCATTTAGGCAGGCAGGGTTAGATAGGATATATGGGGCCCCAAATTAGGCTAAGGTTTAGGCAGCCAATAGAGTGCCCATATAGGCAGGCAGGGTTTAGGTTAGCTATTGGGAGCCATACACGGTAGACAGGGGTCTTAGGTGGGCTATAGGGGCCCTATAGGTAGGGTTTAGGTAGCTAAAGGGGCCACTATAAGTAGACCGGGCAGTCTTGCTGGGGGCTATACAGGCAGGCTTGTGGGGGTATACGCGCAGCATATAGGGTGTAGAGGCAGGCATGATGGGGGCTGTACAGCAGGAATAATGGGGGACTTGTATAGGCAGGCAGGCATTAGGGGGCTGTATAGGAGGTCACGGCTATTATCTAGGAGGGGCTGTATCTAGCAGGAAAGGAAGGCATATAGGGGGCTGGTATAGGCCGAGGCAGGCATATATGGGGGGCTGTAGTAGCACAGGCGGGACATATGGGGGCTATAGGTAGCATAATGCGGGGCTATAGGGGCAGGCATATGGGGAGGGCTATAGGTAGGCATATGCGGGTGGGCTATAGGGCAGATATGGGGGCTATAGGAGGCTTCTGCTGATGGGGGGTATAGGCAGGGCATATGGGCTATAAGGGCTATAGGCAGGCATTTATGGGGGTATAGACAAGGGCTATATGGGTGGGCTATAGGCTGATATGGGGGGCTCATAGGCCGGCAATATGGGGCTATAGGGCAGGCATATGGGGGGAGTACTAGGGTAGGCCATATGGCGGGGGCTTATAGGCCGGAATTATGGGAGGGCTATAGGCACGGCATTGGGGGGGTATAGGTAGGATATGGGGGGCTATAGGCAGGCATATGGGGTGGTATAAGGCAGGCAAACTATGGGGTGATAGGCAGGCCTATGGGGCAATAGGCAGGGATTTGGGGGCTATAGCAGGCATATGGGGGCTATAAGCAGGCAGACCCTATGGGGGCTATAGGCAGGCAATTTTCTGTGGGCTCAGGCCAGGGTATGGGGGGCTATAGGCAGGCATATGGGAGTATAGGCAGGCATATAGGGGGGCTGTATAGGCAGGACATGAAGGGCGGCTATAGGAGGCATATGGGGCGGCTATAGGCAAGGCTTATGGGGGCTATGAGGCAGCACTATGGGGTGGGGTATAGGGGCAGGGGGGGGGCAATGTTCTTATGGCGAGGGCTAAGCGCAGGACCAATGGGGGCTATCGGCAGGATATGGGGGGCTTAAGGCTAACTAGGCAGGCTATGGGGGGTGCTATCTAGGCATGCATTATTGGGGCGTATCGGCATTAAATTTTTTTTGGGCTGGCTATAGGAGGCAAATGGTGGCAAAATTATTCCTCATAACCGCAAGACCAAAATATATATATATATATATATATACATTTTCCCCCACATGTAAAAAACCTGGGGGCAATAGGAGGCATATGGGGGCTATACGGCACGGGCATAATTGGGGAGGTTATAGCAAGGCATAGTGGGGGCTATAGGCAGGCATATGGGGCTACTATTAGGAGGCACTATGGGGGCTATAGGCAGGCTATATCGAGGATAGATAAAAATAAGAAACAATACTTATCACCTCGGTCACGCTCCCTGATGCGTTCCGGCTCGCTCCGCCTCCGCACCCCCTGCTGCTCTCCCGTAGCAGCCTCTGCGTTCTCAGCCGCTGGGTGCGGCGCGGTGATGTGGACGATCACCGCCGCCCGCGCCCACGTGAGATCACAGAGGGCCGGCAGGGGGAAGTGAAAGGCGGAGCGATCGGCGCTACCGTCTCTGTATAACCGGTAGCAGTCGCTGCCTCTGACGCTCGGGCCAGGGGGCTCCGGGCGTTCATGAGGGAGTATGCGCCTGGGCTCCGCAGCTTCCCCGCCCCGCGCAGTGAACTGTTAAGTTCACCTCTGCCGGGGGGCCAGGAGCGAGCATTAACGGGTGCGGACGCCTTGGTAGCAGCTGCCCCCGGGGCCCCCCTAAGCCGCAGGGCGCCCCCGTAGCAACTGATACCCTTGCTACCCGGGTAGTTAAGCCCTGATTGAGCCACTAATGTCCAGTACTAATTCATGTCAGTGATTGGAACTCATGGTTTAATTGATTCCAAGCTTGTTCCAATCCCTGGCAATTTGTATCCATATTGCTTATTAGTATATAACAGCGGTGAACAAACAGCAGCCATCAGGGACACCAACAATGTCCTTAATACAGTAGCTCTTGCGGAATGTTTCGGCCCCTTGAGACTTTTCAACCTTTTGCCACATTTTAGGTTCCAACATAAGATATACTTTTATTTTGTTGTGAAGACTCAACAACAAGTTGGACACAATGTGTGAAGTGAACTAAATTTCTGGGATATTTTAACTTTTGTAAAAATAAAAACTGTAACGTGCGGGCGTGCAATATTAGTTCGGCCCACTTTACATTCCGTGCGCATGAAAACTCGCCAGCTCCAGAAGTTCTATCTTGAATGATCCAATGTTGCATCCTAAATGACTGATGATGATAAATATACTCCACACTGTGTGTAAATCAAAGTCTCCTCATATAACAGTGCCCACTGCTCTCTGTGATCGTAGTTCACTCTCAGGGTTCTGTTTACAAGGCGCAAGAGAGCACACTCATGAAGACCACGGAAACACTCCAGGCATGTCCGTGACTCTGTTGTGGAGAGATAGAGATCGGTTGGCGTCTCCAGAGAGGAGGAAGATGACTGGGAGAGGAGCGATCATATACATGTGCTAGGTTCATCTAGAAATAGTATGTGAACATCCGGCTTCTGTAACCTCAATAAACACTACAACTGGAAAACAGTGCATCTAGCATCTCCTCTTCTACGAGCACAGAGCACTGCACCCCTCCACAACCTGAATGCTTTGACCATCCCTAAAGTGGTACCAAAACCTCTCAGCCACTATGGACATACCTAACTATAGCCATAGCAGCCTAAGCGACTGCTGTGGAGGCCCTGAGATTTGAAATAGGTGGTCCTCTCAGGTACAAGTACAAATGGGCGTAAATGTATGATCGGGGACGGTTGCCGCCTGGTCGGATTCAGAATGCAGATGTTAGGCGCATCCTTCGCCACTTTTGCACTGCGCCTAACATGAGAGAGGTCGTTGCTGAAATGGGGCGGTGTTGGCTTCTGGGCGGGAGGCGGATATTCGAAAATCCGAGGCATGTTATGATTCGGGGTCGGCAAAGCGCGACGCATTGCAACGCTCGGGTCTGTTGCCAGCGCAGGCCAGACCTCAGTTGAAGTTGGTTAGCTAAGATGAGCCGGAGGAGGACGAAAGTGAGCCTGAGAAGTAACATGAGAGGAACAATATAAGAAGATTCGCATACAAGAAAACACATCTCTGCTGCTCAGCTCACTGTGAGACATGGAGTATGATTCCGGAAGAAGACAACATTTTTTTTAGGCGTTACACATTATCAGAAAAGAGCCTCAACCTTCTAAAAAAAAAAGCATAAGAAAACCTAAAATCTAGAAGGCGCAACGATCAGGAAATTAGGATCCTTGGAAAATTGCCGGGAAATACAGTAAATTTCAAATTCTGTAATGCTCTTCTCATTGGTCGCACGGAATGACCAGCAATCAGAAATAGGAGCGACAGTGACCATTAAAACAGGGAGAAGTACTGACCAATTCAAAATCAATGCGGACAGTTTCAATACAGTATAAAAAGCAGAAAAGAGCAGATTTAGTTGAGTTAGGCAGGGGCCCTTAGGCAAAAACCCTCGGCCAATCAGAATAGAGCGAGCAGGGGACCCATTATAGCCTTATGGAGAGTATTGACGCAATCAAATCAAAGGGGGACTGTTCAAAAATACCAGTAAAAATGCAGAAAGAGCCTGATCAGCGTTTAGCATAGGGGGGCCTACTTGTGCTATCCCGGGCAATCAGAATAGGGAGCTGAAGGGACCATTATAACTATGGAGAAAGTATTGACAATAAATTCAAAGGCGGACCAATTCAAAATTACAGTAAAAATGCCAGAAAAGAGCTGATTGGATTGAGCTCACTGGGGCTTGCCTACTCTCGGCCAATCAGAGCTGAGCTACTGTGTCCCGCATTGAGTTCAATGGAGAGATCGGGGCAATGAATCTCGGCTTCAGCGGCCGTGCGGATGAGTATCCGAGTATGATTTAAAAAATCGCTTTTTATTAAGTGTAAAAATATTATCTGGACAAAGAGCTGAACCTTCTATAGAAAATAATTAAGTAAAATCACTAACAACGCGCTTAGTCGCCGAGACGGCGCTAATAAGAATTGAATAGAGAGAGTTGCGGGAAAATACAGTAATTGCAAAATGTCTGTAAGCTCTTCTATGGTCGGCAGAACCAACCATCAGAATAGAGCCGCTCAGTGAACATTATAAGCTATGGAGCATTATTGAACAATCAAAGAAAAGGCGGACATTGTCAAAATACAGTAAAAAGGCAGAAAAGAGCTGATTGGGTTGAGCCAGGCGGCTCAGTTATGAATCCACCAATTCATATGTAGTGCGTCTATTTCTGAAATGGAAGAAAGAAGGGCGAGATCAGAATTGGCGCCCTAAAAGTGTATTACTGTCTATGGGAAATATCTAGTACTGTGATTGGGTGGGCGGAAATGAGGGGCTCGTCATCTTAGCTCAATCAGCGGCTGAGCTGAACCCTTCTCGAGATAGAGATCTCATGGGAAAAGAAATGCAGAGCGGAGCTCTTGTCATGTGATCTGGCTAAGTTTAAAGTGGCGCCAGATATTTGGACCAATGGGAGAGCGAGCGACGCTCTATGGGTTTTTGCTAATGCATCTATAATAAAAACTGACATGGCCGAATCAAATGATAACACTCATTAAGTTGTACCGATGTGTATATAAATGACACAATAATATGGGGCGCTAACGAAAATAAACAATAAAAATTATTTCAATTAATATAATTTTTATTTCTTTATTTTCGGTTACACCAAATCTATTGTTCTATTGGCTCACGCAAAATAAAAGAAATAAAAACATAATTAATGAATTAATTTTGTATTTGTTTATTTTCGTTAGCCCACTATTATTGTTCATTTATTACACATCGGTACAAACTTAATGAGCGTTATCATTCTTGATTGTCGGCCATGTACAGTTTTATTATAGAATTGCATTAGAAACACGCATAAGTACGCCGTCGCGTTCGCTGCTCCCATTGGTCCAAAATTAAACTGCGCCTCTTTTAACTTAGCCAATCAGACAACAGAGCTTCGCTCTGCATTTCTTTTCCCATAGAACTCTATGAGAAGGTAGCTCACCCGCCTGATTGGTATAGCTGGAGAGCCCCTCTTCCCCCCCACACAAACACAGTACTAGAATACTTTCCCATACGACGAGTAAACTACTTTTAGGCGCCCATTCTATCGCGCCCTCGCGATTTTCCACTTCAAATATAGCAACCGTCGACTACACTACTGATTAGTGTAGTCATTTATATCTGCCGCTCGGATCTCACAATCAGCTCTTTCTGCGCTGTTTTTACTGTATTTGAAACTGTCCGCCTATTCATGTGAGGTTGGTCAATAATTCCTCATAGCTTAATCTGGGTTTCACTGTCGCTCTCTTCTGATGGTCCTGGTTATATGCGGACCCAGATGTGAGAAGCGCTTACAGTATTTGAATTACTGTATTTCCGGCAATTTCGAATATACCAATCATCGCCGAGTTGCGCCGACGGTTCCGGCGACCAAACTCGTGGTAGTGATTTATATTCTGTATGTAAGGTTTTAGTCTTTTACGAGTAGGTTTTAACTTGTCACGCGCTCGCGCTGCGACCTCCCGTCCCCGTAGGTCGCTGATAGCGCCCCAGTCCGTTATCCCAACAGACCCAGCGGCGCTTCCGACGTCAGGTTCGGGGTTGGCGCTCAGTTCCCCTTGCTTCGCTTGGTACTCACTTACCCACGCCTCGATCTGCTCTATCGCCCTTCGGTCCCCAGCGCAGTGCGCGGCGCTGCCCCTGGCTGCCCGCATGACGCGCACGCTCGCTGCAGTGTGAATTTACACAGGACAGTGCGCCGGTAAATTGGTCTATTTGCAGGCGGCATCTGTCCCTAAATTTAGTGGCCCCCTTGCCTGACAGCCTTGCGGATCTTGGTCGTCATTTCCATGGAGAAAGCTTACCAGAAAGTCCTAGTTTGGTACCCGTGATCCCCGTGAACCTCTGAGCCTCGTATACCGACCACGACCCTTTGCCGCCAGCCCTGTCCTTCTAGCGCTGTTACGTTACAAGCACTCAGCCGTCCTAGCCCTGACCTTTCCTGCCTGTCCCGATACGAGCCTGCTGCCGACTCTGTACCTCTGCTACCTTGGCGCCACCGCAGCAACGCCCCGCCAGTCGGTAGCGACCGGCTAGACTCCCGCCACGGAGCAAGGTCCATCCCGCTTTGTGCAGCGGGCTATGGTGAATACTGGGACCTAGCTTAGACTCCACTCCCTCCCCTGTGGTGTGGGTCTACACAACGCCTGCGGGTGGTCAGTGGATCTACTCCAGATCGTCTACAACACTTATAAAAACGATTTATTTACTAATACTGCATGCCTCACGGCGCTGTGAGATTTCTGTGCCCGCCGGTAATCCTCCGTCCTTAGACCTAACAATGTGGAGGAAAGTAGTCGCTCGCTTTGATTGGCAGATTGCATAGGCCCGCTACTGTTCAACCCAATCAGCTTTTCTGATTTTTACGGTATTTGAACTGTCCGCCTTGAATTTGAGTTGGTCCAATACTTCTTCCACTACGGGTATAATGGGTCCCTGTCGTCCTACTTGCTGATTGGCCAGGATAGCCATCTGCCCCCTCTAGCTAACCGAATCAGCTCTTTCTGTCATTTTTACTGTATTTTGAAAACTGTCCTGGCTTTGATTTTGATTGGTTAATACTTATCTCATAGGTTATACTGGCGTCCGTGCGCTCCTTATTCTGATGGCTGGTTTATGCCGACAATGAGAAGGTTTACAGCAATTAGATAATCTGAATTTCCGACCAATTTATCTAATATCTCAAATTCCCTGATGTTGTGACTCTTGATTTTTGGAAAGTGATCTTTATTTATGTCTTTTTTAGCCGTTTAGGAGTTCTTTTTCTGATAATGTCTCTCTTACACCTAATAGAAACGCTTTTTTTGATTTCTATACTCCATGCGTCACGGAACAGATACTGATTGTTTCGTCTCAATTCCTCTCGCCTGGTCTCGGATTCGGAATACATCGTTTTAGGCGCAGTCCTTTATGCGTCTAAGTCCCGCACTGCGCCGTCATCACACTGGCGAGGCGCGGTGGATTTCACCGCATGTATGAATGAGCACCTCGCGGAGCGGCCAACTACATGAGGTGCAGCTTTCACGTGCTCGATTCTGCGCTCGAAAACTTGGGCTGTCCAACGTGGCCGAGCTTCCGATACCATGTCGCCCATTGTTCCTTTCTGTAGAGAATAAGTATTTGGTGGCTTTCTGCTCTCCAGCACTACTATGTGGCTTTCCTGATATATGGTGGTGTTATTTATGCCTTCAACCACTTACTGACACAGGTGCCAGTAGGGTTCTGTGAAGCAGGATTGCTCAATAATCCTGCTCTTCACATAGAATGACTAAGGTAGCAGCTGCTAATGCCTGTCAACAGCAAGAGAGACGAGTTCGCCACGGCTCAGTTCCCTGATGTTTAACCCCATTAGATGCAGCGGCGATACGTTAACATGGTGGCTGGAAGCTTTAGGAAGGCTTCCACCGCTACCATGTATGTATTTCTAACACTTAGACAAGCAGGAACGTGATAGATGTCGACCATCTTCTGAACGCCCTTCTGCATTGTTTATATAATGCAGATGGGGTATTGCTCACTCAATGATCACACTCCTGTAATGGGACTCGCAAAGTAAAGTAAAAAAAAAAAGTATAAAAAAAAAAATATTCAAGGTTTAAATCATCCCCCTTTTGCTATTTTACAAATAAATAAGTAACACATAATTATCGCCGCATCCAGAAAAGTCTGATCTATTAAATCTAAACGATCATTTTATCCCGTATCCCTGAACACGTAGAGAAGAAATAATAATTGCGGTCATTTCGATCGTCCCCTAAATTGGAATAAAAAAAGTCGATTCTCAATAAAGACGGTACCTGAAATTATATAAAATAACGCCCAAAATGGGACTAATAAAACTACACTACAATTTGTGAAAAATGCCCCCTCACTCAGGTCCATAAGAGCAAGAAAGAAATGGGTCACAGAAAATGGCGCTGCAGCATGAAAGCAAGAAATATATAGATGTTAGAATTTCTTTATGATGGTACTAAAACCGCTAGATAATCACTGGAATCATATTGCCCGCAGAATACAGGCAGAACCATACTTTCCTTTATACTGAAGAAATTAACCCCCATGAACGCAAGTAAAACAAAACTACCCGCGCAAACATTGCGAACAAGTAAGGTTTTTTTTCTCACATTTTGTTCCGAAGTAGGATTTTTTTAGTGGTTTCCCAGTCAAATTTCCATTATGTAACATGGACTCAACATCATTAGTATAGTACATCTTTGTCACGCACATAAAAGCCCTGATATGTCTAGGTAGACAAAAATAAAAAAAATTAAAAGTTATTGCTCTTGAAAGGCGGGGAGGGAAAAACCATATTATTATGACCGTCTGTCAGGTAGAGGTTAATAATTGCCACTTATGCTGCAGTTTCAGTTTCCTGTCATTAGGTGGCGGGGCCCTTAATTTCGCCTACTGGGGCCTATGAATTTAGTTACAATCCTGCTCTGCACCCATTATGGCTACATCCTTACAGGCACAACAATATTCTGGCATGTCATGCTAGTATTGCTAAAGCCAGAGGTGCTCCGTAATAACTAGAGAATCTGAAGACAGTGGAAAGTGGACTCAGCAGAGCTTTGGCTGGATGGGGTCAGGCTGGAGTATGGACACTGGGATATGCTGACAACACACATCAGAACAGGCCATTAACTTCATGCTCCTTAGATTCCAAATCTATTACAATATAGTTAAACTGCTGGCTGAACAGCCCGACACTTCTTTCCCCAACTTTGCTGGTTCAGAAATCAGAAAATACATAAAATATTTTGAAAGAAATGACACATTTTTGGGAGCTGACAAAAACATAAACATGCAATGCTTTTTCTTTTTTAAGTACCATTTGCAATTTTTATAATCTTTTAAAAGATTTTGAACTTTGTGTTACATATTGTTACTTTACTTTTTGTATGACCTAATTAAAAACCCTGTATTATACTCCAACTGCACTCACTATTCTGCTGGTGCAGTCACTGTTACATACTTTACTTATCCTGTACTGATCCTTTACCCCTGTATTATACTCCGGCTGCACTCACTTTTCTGCTGTGCAGTCACGGTTCATACTTCTTTACTTATCCTGTACGATTCCTGATAACACCCGTATTATCCCAAAAAGCGCACTCCTATTCCTGGTGCATCACTGACATAATTACTTATCCGACTGATCCTGATTTACTCCTCTTATACTCCGACGCACTCCTTTTCTGTGGTCGGCACTGGTATATAATTTTTTATCCTGCTATTTTGGGTTTCACCCTTTATTATACTCCGGACGCACTCACTACATGGTGCAGTTACTGTGTACATAAAATTTTTCCTTAATGATCCTATTACTCCTGTATTATCCCCAAGCTCACTCACTATTTCTGGTGCATCATGTAATACATTACTTTCCTGTACTGATCCTGATTACTCCTGTTTATCCCCGGGAATGCACTCACTATTCTGTTTTGCATCAGTGTACAACATTACTTTCCGTACTGACCCTGATTACACCCTTTTTTAAATTCCCAGGCTGCACCACTATTCCGGTGCATCACTGTGTACTACTTTCTTATCCTGACTGACCCGAGTTACATCCGTTTTTATTCCCGGGAACTGCACTCACATTCTGGGGGTGCAGTACTGTGACATACATTATTAACCCTTACTGACCCTGAGTTAACCTTTTTATACTACAGAACTGCATCACTTTCTGGGGGTGCAGTCATGTTACATACATTACTATCCGTACGACCCGGGTTTACACCCTTATTTCCTCCAGAGCTTCCCTTGTCTCGGGGCTCTTGCGATTTAACCCTGGGGGTTTTACCAATGTTCCGAGTACCTCTTTAACCCGCACTACCAGTGCAAAGTTTCCCGCTGCTCCTGACCTTGTGCTCATTGCTATACCCCTTTTCTCTACTGTTTAATCTTACCTACCTTGATTCTGTTTTTCCCTGTATGGCTATACTCTGCTGTGCCCTTCACCGCTCCACTCTCCCTTTCCTACCCCATTCGGGTACCCAAATACACCATCTAAGTCGCGGTGGCCCAAGGGTCTCTACCCACGTTTCTAACCAGGGGTTAAAAACGTGACAGCGCGTTTCCCCTTTAAACTTGGGACTTGGTCAAAATTTTTTTTTATCCTTCCCCAACTTCTCACAATATTTTTTTAAATTTTGGCTTTCCTCCTGACAGAACTGGTGTAACTGAGCCTGTTTAGTCCCTTGCCGCCCCACCTTTTCGCTTTTCCCCCAAATTCCAAAGGTGAATCAGGGCTTTTATGGCCCCTCCAAAACATTTACTTGGTTTTCCCCTTAACCACTTTTTAACAGGTTGCGTAGCTGAGGCATTGTCCCTTTGGGAAAACCCCTTTTTTTGCCCAATTTTTTAATTCCCACTGATGCTTGATTGGTGCTTCAGTATTGCCACATAATCTTCTTTCCTCATGATATCATCTATTTTGTGATGTGCACCAGTCCCTCCTGCAGTAAAACAACCCCACAATATGGTGCTGCCACTCCTGTGTTTCACAATTGGGATGGTGTTCTTAGGCTTCCAAGCTTCTCCCTTTTTCCACAATAGCGATGGTCATTATGGCCAAACAGTTCAATTTTAGTTTTGTCAGACCACAGGACATGTCTCCAACAATGTAGGTCTTTGTTCCTGTGCACTTACAAAACATTAATCTGGCTTTTATGTATTTCTTTTGGAGCAATGGCTTCTTCCTGGCAGAGTGGCCTTTCAGCCCATGTTGATACAGAACTCGTTTCACTGTGGATAATGATACAATCTAACCAGCTTCCGCCAGCATCTTCACAAGGTCTTTACCTTTTGGTCTTGAGTTGATATGCACATGTCGGACCAAAGCACGTTTATCTATGAGACACAGAACCCATCTCCTTCCTGAGCGGTATGATGGCTGGACATTAACATCTTGTTTGTTCTTGCGTATAATTGTTTGTACAGATGAACGAGGCACCTTCAAGTATCTGGAAATTGCACCCAAGGATGATCCAGACTTGTTCAAGTCCACACTTCTCTTCCTGATATCTTGGCTGATTTCTTTAGACTTTCCCATGATGTTAAACACAGAAGCAGTGTGTTTCTGGTATGTCTTGCAAAATACATCCACAGCTGTGTCTCTAATTAACTCAGATGTTGCCAATAAACCCATCAGAAGCTTCCAATGACATGACCTCATCATATGGGCTGACCCAAATTATTTAAAGGCAGAGTAATCCTAGTGTATGGAAACATGTGACTGCAGAAAGTAATAAAAATGCCTTAAAAAATTCTCTCTCTCATTATTCTGGCATTTGGCAAAAATAAATAATTTTGGTTCCTAATTGACCTAAAACGGGGAAGGTTTTTTTCTGATTTCATGTCAGATAGTGAGAAAAACATGCAGATGTGTCTTTTTATATAGTGTATGGAAACTTCTGGTTTCAACTGTATATATCCATTATAATGAATACTATGTGGATAAAATGTCCGCCTCCTCCATGGGAAAAAAAAACCCTCAACATAAAATATAAAACAGTCTCTCTAAACTCATTATTTTTTCTCTTTGAAAACTCTTTTAGTCTCAGGAAGGTAATTAATTCACTTTCCAAAGTCAAACCTAATTAATGAAAAACTATCAGCCCCCAGCGTGGCTGCACGGAAAGACGGCATATTGTTCTGTTAAATAATATGCTAAAGTTATGCGCATAATAAAATCATTTTACTGTCACTGTCTAGGTCTTAAAATTATGATAAAATTAATTGCCCGTTTGCTATAGCTCCAGTGTCTATTCCTCTTCAGTGATGGATAGCAGATATTTTTGGGGGTGTATTGATACGATTTCCAACATGTTTTACTTGGGCCCAAAAAATGTATTGACGGATGTTCCGGTGGCTTTAGGGTTAAAATTAGAAGTCAAAACATTGTAGATCTATGACAGGACGTGTAAGGGTATGTTCACACGACGTTTTTCAGATCCGTTTTTTGATCCGTTTTTCAGATCCGTTTTTTGATCCGTTTTTCAGACCCAAAACGGATCCAACAAACGTATCTAACAATGTGCAGTGTAATTTACTTTGGTTTCAATGTAAAACACGCATCTCCGTTCAGACGAGTGATCGCCGATGCGTGTTTACTAGAGAGGGGTGAATTGATTCTAACGAAGTGGAATTCGTTTAGAATTTCAGGAAAACTTCGGTTCGGAACGAAGTCGAAGTTTGGGGGGAAATTTGGGGGGGGAACAAAGTGTGTTTTTGATTTTTTAAAAAGGCTGCGAGCACATGGGTTGCAGGGGGCAAAGAACTTGGGAGGAAGAAGGGATAGCCTGCATGACATGTGGAATGAAGCCAACAGAGAACGGCGGGTTCTGTGCTCCCCGCACTTATAGTCCGGGGCGCGAGCTGGGAGCTCACCCTCTCACTGTATGATAGGGAGGGCCCCCCGGGGGCTGATTGTTTTAGCTTTTACTGAAAACCTTTTTTTTTATACGCGTTTTTGGGCGGTGTTCAGCTTGTTCAGAGTGCTTCTTTACGTTTTTAAATTTGATTTTGTGGGGTAAGGGAAAACTAAAAGTCCGTGTGGTCCGTGCAGCGCATATAATTTTAAATGCTATCTGTCACACCATTGAATATAAGGGGGATCTAACCCTGTTCCTGTTGTATTCATTTAAAGAAACAGCGTTTTTTTAAAACCCAAAATACCACTTAATTTTTGGTTGCTCATTTTTTTTGCGCAATTTACATCCAGGGGTTAATTAGATTTGTTTGCTGTTGTGGTACAAAAAAGAAAACATTTTTTTTTCCCTCCAAAAAAAGAAATTTTCCCTGTGATTTCATAACCGAAGGTTAAATGACAAGTTTTTCGTTGTGCTGTCCGAAAAATAAACCCCTTTTTTTAACAGTTAAAAGTGGTAATTGTTGGCAGCATATTTTTTTTCGCAATTTACTCCAAAGTTAATTAAGCGTTTTTGTGTTGTGGTCACTAACAGAAACGTTTTTTTCACGCCAAAGAAGAAATTTTGCCTTTTTAGCATTTTTCATATCCGAAGGTTAATTAACCCTGTTTGGTTTTTTTATGTCGTAAAAATACGGGGTGTTTTTAAACGCACATACAAGTAAATTTTTCCTGCCTTTGTGGAGCGCAATTTATACCCAAGGGTTACCAAGTTTGTTACTGGGTTCATTTGGGTCAAACACAGGGTGTGTATTTTATAAATTTACAGATTTCTTCAAAACAGTGTCTGTTTTTTTAGAACAAACAGTATGTCAGCGGGGGGCGGCTCTGCACCTGCGGTGCAGAGGCAAAACATTCCCTGGAGCAGGCCAGGTCGCAGCACAGCAAGGGGGGGCGCAGCGGGGTATCAGGAGGCCCCAAACTCCCGCTGTTCTACGGCCGTGTTTTGTTCAGCAACCCAAGGGTTCTTGATTGGTTGACTGGTCACCCTCTTCCTCCCAGATGAAATCTGCAACCCCAGCCAAGAGTGGGTGGGAACCTCAGACAACCTTTTGTTGGCATGGGGGGAGCGGGTGGGCCCCCTCCCTGTCCTCAGCCCGCCTTGCCCCATCCGGTTCCTCAGCCGAGATTATTGGGTCTGGGCTCAGCGCCACTATATACGGGATGAAAATTTGGGGAGGGGGGCAGCAGTTTTGGGCAGCAAAAAAGGGCCCAATATCCCCTGCTTCTTGCAGTAGGCGGCAAAAGTCGATGTGGAGAGTGACTGGGAGGTCATGTTGTGAGGGGTAGCCCTGCATACCAAGCCCGGGTGAGAGGACAGCGTGAGTTAAAACCCAAAAAAGATGATGATGTACCCCGACCGCCCTTTTGGGAGCCGGGTTTTGTGGCAAGGGCTTCTCATGTCAGCGAAAGGGGGCGTTCAGTTGGCCGGTCAGGCGCGGCGCGCCAGAATGGGGTTTTGTGGGGCCCATGGTAGCAGGATAGAGCATTTGAGGTCGGGGCCAAGGGGCCCAGGGGGTTTTAAAAAAACCCGTTTGCGGTCCAAGAAAGTGGGGCACGGGGCTAGGGGGCAGCGGCGGTGTAGTCACTCAGTGCGGAGCGTTGGTGGTAAAATAGATATCGGCGGGTGGAGTTCTTTCTAAGAACCGGGGACCCAAATAGGGGTATATTTTAAATTGTAGGAGAAAGTGAAGCGTGGCGGGAAGCAAACTTTGGCACCCCCCCTGGACAAAATGCGTGTCACCCCCGGTGCCTGGGGGGAAACGTGGTCGATGGGGTTTGGTCCTCCTGCCCCCGCAGAAACACAGCAGCAGTGCCCTGGCAGCTCCCATTGCAGCCAGTCAAGTCCCACCCCTGGAGAAGGAGCTGTTTTTTCTTTGCCATCTTCCTGGTCCAGATGCCCCTGCCCCTCGCTACTCATGGCACCAGCAGTCGTTCAGCGAGGCGTTTTGAGAGAAACAATATGCGTCCAACCTCCAAAGGTGCAGAAGCGGACCTTTTCCCTGTCCAAAGTTGTTGGAATGCAGTCCCTCCCTTTTCCAAATGGTGGACTCTGCACTTTCAGAGAACTAAGGGGTTTGTGCGAGCTGAGTTGGGCGTTCAACCGTTATTTTTTTTCCCGAAAGGGGTTGGCACTTATAAATAGTAGAACAAAAAAAAAAGGTGGGCCGTCTTGGCTTTCGGTTGTTCAAGGGGTGCACGGCAGCGTGGACGTCTGGGCTATAACTACGGTCGGCCCGTACGCCCTTTCGGCCCCTGGGTGAATGTGCCTTCCTGTGGGACACCAAAATTGGACAGGAGACGGCGCTTTCTCCCCCCACGTTGTCAACTGCGGCCCCTGCGCCAATGTCCGCCTCCTCCTCCCCCACCCCCACACCATCTCAGCCTCCACAAGTACTGCCCCAATCATACCACTGGTGGGCACAGGGGGGTGTCACGAGTTTACACTTGGGCTTGCCTCGGCGAACAAGTCACACGGGGGGGAACGCCCCGTCATGCAGCAAGAAATCGAGGTGGCTTTCCCCGCGCCAACTGAAAATCGGAACCCTGGGACGGAAAATGGGAGTAACATTGTGTCCGGCTGCCCCGAGGGGATGGTCCCTGCTCCATGCATGGTGCACGTGTTCAAATTTTGGTTGTGAAAAGTTCCCGAAGTCTTCCACCCATCTTCAGAAAATTCTGAAAATGGCAGGAAACTGTGATTCACTTCATTCATTCCTAAAAGCCGGAACACCCCCCCTCGAGTTGCGGGCGAACGCCTCCCCCAAACCCTTATATGCGATGTTTCCCCCCGTTGGGAAATTTCCCGCCTGTACTGTTGGACCGCTGTATGAACAGGAAAGGCCCCTTAAACGATTTTTGTTTTCCAGGCGGGGAAAGGGGTTCCCTGTGTAACTTTGATGTAGCCAGTGGGACTCATGGGGGACACCTGCCGTTGTTGAGGCCATTGAGGAGGGATTATTTGTCAGTCACCAGGCTACGGGGTGGATAACATCATTTCCCCTGCTTATGTCCCGGAAATATGTGGAAAAAATCGTTGGACAGGGGACTGGGACGTGGCGACTAATCTTGCGGCCCAGAGTCCGGTGGGGGTGAAATTTGGGGAAGGAGGAGGGGCATTGGAGAGAAGATTGTTGGTGAAATGAGGGATTTTCTACCAGGTGACAAGAGAGGAGGAGGGAGGAGCGCTGGAGGAGGTAGATGGAGATGAGGAAGACAGGCAGATGACCGCAAGCACCCTGGCGTATACAGTGGAGTGGAGGAGGGAAACCCCCCGGAGTCCTTGTGCAGATGGCCCGCAGCTGTGATTTGCCTGGCTAGTGACAGCCCATAGTCACCTCCCGGCGGGGGGACTTCTGGGTCTCCCCCTATTGGCCCTCGCTACGGTCCAAAATGGGAGCCCTTTTTCCCCGCTGCTAGAGGGAGGACAAATCAAATACTAAGGGAAATCCCCCGTAGTCAGTTGGCTGGCCCTTTTGCGGGACGTCCCTCCTCTGAAATGCTGACCCGGGGGGGTTCTTCAGCGCTCATTTTTCTATGCCGCGGCTGCTGGGGGAAAGGGGGGGGGTGTGGGCAAATTTTTTTTCCAGCTCCATCAAGGCAAACCTAAGTCTGGAGTCAATGGGCAGCTTTCCTTACCCGCTAGTGAGGGCGTGCCAGCAGCGAGGCTGGGCAGACCCCGAACCAAAGGGGGTGGCCTTTTGGGGCGCCCTGCCACCCCAGTTAGAAGTTCGCGGGGGTTCTGAGCCCAAGGATGTGTGGCCCCAAAAATTTCCGAGTTTGCAGTGGAGAAGCTGTCCTGCCGGGCCCCTTTGTGTGGCATCAGAGGGGGTTCAGTGCAGGGGGGCCATCGTTACCCCAAGGAGAACCCCCTTGTCCAGGGAAATGTGGAAAGTGACCTTTGTCAAGATGAATCAAACGTGGTTTGACCAGGATTTCCCACCCAATGCCTTTGGCGTCAGTACATCAGCCATGAGCCTCACCCAAAATGTGAGAAATGAGTTCGGTTCAACTACCTGCCTCGCCCCTATTCTGTGGCCCCCCGCCCGTGTAACATCTGCTGACAGTTTCTCCCTCTGCTTACCACCCCTCTTTACCAGGGATGGTATTGGGCCCCCCACCTCCCCACTCTGTCTTGTGCCATTTCTGCCCCTGTGCGTGTGGTGTGCCGTGACATCCACACTTGCGTGTGCCACCTCTGACTCATGCGTTGCTGCCGTCCCCCCCCCTCTCTGTGATTTTGGCCACTCTGGGCCCACTTCTGTTTTGCCCCTCCCGAATTTGTCATTGTGCCACTGTCTGAAACCCCATGCTGTCTGTGGCTGCGCCGTCACCTCCCATGAGTCCTAATGTTGCCCCCTGAGCCCTCAGTTGTTTTTTTTCCAGCTTTCGCTGCCTGACTTTATCAGGCTTCTTCCCCTTCAGTTTTTTTTGGGCAGTTTTGCCCTTTAAGTGAAAAGGGAATTTTATCGTGAAGTGATTTAAGGGGCGGCAGTCATCGCGTGTCATACTAAAACACAACATTGTATGAAGACCAAACCAAGCTCCCTCTGCATATTTAAGCATGGCACAACGTTTTTACAGCACCCTGCAGGCTCTGTGCAACCTGGAAATAGCTGCTTTTTAACGCAATTCGTCCCAAAGTAATTCGGACCGAAACAAATTTTGTCAGAAAATTCGACGAAGTCACCGAATCGAATTTTTGAGAAATTCGCCCATCTTTAGTGTTTACTTGCGTCTTTTCAATGCGCTTTTCAGATCCATTTTAAGAATTGACATGTCAATTCTACTTGCGTTTTACGCAACTGAAATCCCCATAGGAAACAATGGGGTTCGCTTTTAGAGCCTGAAAAACGGATCCAAAGGCAACATATTTTTTAGGGACATTTTGGATGTACTTTTGATACGAAAAGCGCATCCGAAAAATGCATTGGATTAAAATTTTAAGTGTAATACACTAAATCGGCCCCTAGAGGTCTTATTTGATCTAGAAGAACTGTTTGAACTTTAAAAAACCTAATGACCTACATTAGGAAGCCCACTAGGGGGAGCTAACAGCATTTTACATGTGTTTCAGATGAAGCCCAATAGAGGGCACTTCCAGCATTTTACATGTGTTTAATCTTATAAATCACTTTTTATATGTATTGACTTATATAAAAGCAGTTTTTTAGTTTTAGAATGGGTGTTTATAGATATTATAGAATTTTAACTAATAAATGTATTAATGTTTTAGATAATTTTTTATTATTTAAATGTTTAGTGGTTTTAGTATGAAACCACTCAACATTCTATAATAAACTATTTACCTAAAACATTAATAAATGTAATAGTAAAAACATCTATAATATCTATAAACACCCAATCTATACTAAAAACTGCTTTATGTAATTAAATACATATAAAAAGTGATTATATAGGATTAAACACATGTAAAATGCTGTTATAGCGCCTCTATTAGACATCCTCTTACACTACTACTTAACCACTTTCCACTCTAAGTGAAAATGTAGGTCATTAGGTTGCTAAGTTCAAACAGTTCTTCTAGATCAAATGAGACTCTAGGGGCCGATTTAGTATATTACATACTCTTACATTCATACATATGTAAGGTTATTGTATATTACACTAAAGATTCTACCTTTTCAATCTACAACCTGTGTATACATATTGAATAACGGATCCGAAAATCGCATTAAATATCGCATGCATAACTCATCCAAAAAAGCATCTGCAGTTGCATTTTTGGATGCACTTTGGATGCAGTTTTCAATGTGTTTTTCTTCTAGTGAAAAATGAATCAAAAAACGGATCCAAAGCGTCATGTGAACATACCCTTAGATTCATGTAAGAAACTGGTTTAATGTTTGGGCTTTCTGATTCATTGACCCCTTCAGGACAGAGCTGTTTTGAGATTTTTCTTTTCATTCCACGCCTTCTAAGAGCCGTAAGTTTTGTATTTTTTCTGTTTACATGTGTTGCTTGTTTTTTGCGGGACAAGATGTACTTTTTAATGGTACCATTGACTATCTCATACGATGTACTGGAAGGTGAAAGAAAGCGCAACGGTGCCATGTTTTTGTTGGGGGGGGGGGGTGGTGGTCCATTTTTACAGAGTTTGTTGTTCAGCATAAATAAGATGCTACCTTTATTTTATGGGTTGGTATGATTCCATGATACCACATGGTGTGGCAAGCCCAGGGAGTGTGCGACCGCATCCTGCGCCCTCGTATCTATGCCTCTCTGCTATATCTTTTACAACCTTTGTTACAATTAAAATATTATCCTGTTCATTTGAAAAAAATGGGGTGCCATGGATTCATTCTACACCGAATACAGACATTGGGTAGGACCACCAGTGATCACCAGTAACCTGCAGGAGAGCCGATGAGCAAGTGTTAGGGGATGTTCACACGGTGTGCTGGGTCCGTGTGAACATATGCTTTTAGATACGTGCTTGGATCCGTCTGACCAGGCCCGTAGGGAAAACCGGGCATTTGCCCGGTGGGCTACTGGGGTCCGGGCCGCAGCGTCGGCTCGGATCGCCCGCCGAGGAGGCCGGTGTTCCCCACCCGGCGGGCCCCTAGTGCCGGCGGCGGTCTGTGGCTCACGTTAAGGGGCGGCACCGGTCACATCTGCGACCGGACCCCTGTGCCAGGGGGCCGACAGGCCCCCCGTGCCCCACGGCTGCTTGGCTGGGTCACAGACCCAACCATGCAGCCAACACGGCCGCCGCCTGCACCGCCTCCTGTCTGTTCAGCTCCCAGGAGGCTGGCAGCAGGCGCGCGATATAATGATGTCATCGCGTGCCTGTTCCCCGACCTGTCCCAGGAAGACAGCGGCCTCTCAGGAGCAGGTGAAGAGGAGGGGACAGCGGGTGAGTATAATTTTTTTTTTTTTTTAAACTACTTTCTGTCCCTACCTGCCTATAAGTAGCCCTGGCTACCTATACACTGCCCCTGGCTGCCTATACACTGCCCCTGGCTGCCTATACACTAACCTGCCTACCTAGACACTGCCCCTGGCAACCTATATACTGCCCCTGGCTACCTCTATACTACCATGCCTACCTATATACTGCCCTGGATACCTATATACTGCCCTGCCTACCTATACACTGCCCCTGGCTGCCTATATACTGCCCTGCCTACCTATACACTGCCCTGCCTACCTATATACTGCCCTGCCTACCTATATACTGCCCTGCCTACCTATACACTGCCCCTGGCTACCTATATACTGCCCTGCCTACCTATACACTGCCCCTGGCTACCTATATACTGCCCTGCCTACCTATATACTGCCCCTGGCTGCCTATATACTGCCCTGCCTGCCTATACACTGCCCTGCCTACCTATATACTGCCCCTGGCTGCCTATACACTGCCCTACCTGCCTATACACTGCCCTGCCTACCTATATACTGCCCCTGGCTGCCTATATACTTCCCTGCCTGCCTATACACTGCCCTGCCTACCTATATACTGCCCCTGCCTGCCTATACAGGCCCTGTCTACCTATATACTGCCCCTGGCTGCCTATATACTGCCCTGCCTACCTATATACTGCCCCTGCCTACCTATATACTGCCCCTGGCTGCCTATATACTGCCCTGCCTATCTATACACTACTCTTCCTACCTATACACTGCCCTGCCTATACACTGCCCTGCCTGCCTATATACTGCCCCTGGCTGCCTATACACTGCCCTGCCTACCTATATACTGCCCCTGCCTACCTATATACTGCCCCTGCCTGCCTATACACTGCCCTGCCTGCCTATATACTGCCCGACTGCCTATACACTGCCCAGCCTGCCTATATACTGCCCTGCTTACCTATACACTGCCCTGCCTACCTATACACTGCCCTGCCTGCCTATACACTGCCCCTGGCTGCCTATACACTGCCCTGCCTACCTATACACTGCCCTGCCTGCCTATACACTGCCCTGGCTGCCTATTTACTGCCCCTGCCTACCTGTAGACAGGCCCTGGCTGCCTATAAGTGGTCCTGCCTGCTACATACTGGCCCTTGCTGCCTATAAGTGGCCCTGCTGACCTACATACTGGCCCTGCCTACCTACATACTGGCCCTGCCTGCCTATATACTGGCCCTGCCTATATTCTGGCCCGGCCTACCTAATGGGGGTCTACCTATTTACATGCCACTTATCTGACATTTTTTAGTTTCTAATTTTTCGGGTCTAACATACGCTGTTTGGGGAATTGATAGGAAAGTGCTGGGAAAGAGAGGAGTCTAAGATGTATTTGTGGTAAATTCTACAGGGATGAGTAGTGACCGGGAGAAGAAGACATTGCAGTCCGTACCGGACAGAGAAAAAAATGGAAGGGAGCAACTCATCAGGGAAGACGTCATGGAGGTTTGGGCCAGATGCAGAAGAAAAGGAGAAGAAGACAACTCCCATCAGCGCTGACGTCTCCTGTGAGTCCCTGCTGCCAGGGGTCATTTTACTTCTGTGTTGAATCAGTGCTGTATTCATGTGATGGTGATCTGACTACTGGGGATGTGATTGGTGGGGTTGTAGGTTATGTTGGTGCTTATGTAGTGTCAGTGTGGGCTTGTCCCGGATTGTAAAGCAAGTGCACACCTGACCTGTGACGAGGGGTTTCTCTGCACCACTTTTTGGGGGGAATTTTGTAAGCGGATATTGTATGTGGGCTGGTGGGAGCTTTGTGCCAGGGCTGATTTTTATTCCCAGTCCGGCCCTGCGTCTGTCCGACCCTAGTTGGACCCAAACACGCATCTAATAATGTGCAGTGTGATTTATATTGCTTTTACTTTGAAACACGCATCGGCGTTCACACAAGTGTCTCATTGCGTCTTTCGGATCCGTTCTAAGAATTGTCACGTCAATTCTTGGTCCAAAAGACGCAGCGGACGCCCTATTTAAAACTATGGGGTGCATTCCTGCTGCAGCCAAAATGCATCCAAACATGCAGCTGCGTGTTGGATATGTGTTGGATCCGTTTAGGATCTGATCGCCAATGCGTTTTTGGATACGATTTTCAGATCCAACACGGATCTAAAATCGAATCCAAAAACGCCGTGTGAACAAGCCTTTAGGGTATGTTCACATGATGTTTTGGATACGATTTTGGATCCAGTTTGGATCCGAAAATCACATCCAAAATGCATTGGCGATCAGATCCTAAACGGATCCAACACATATCCAACATGCAGCTGCGTGTTTGGCTGCGTTTTGGCTACAGCAGGATCGCACCCTAAAGTTTTAAAAAGGGCGTCTGTTGCTTTTTTCGGATCAAGCACTGACATGACAAATCTTTGAACAGATCCGTAAGATGCATCTGAGAGACGCAAGTAAACAAGCATCAGCGATCACTGAACGGCAATGAGTGTTTTACACGTAAATCACACTGCACATTGTTAGATGCGTGTTTGGGTCCATTCAGGTTCCGAAACACAGATCCAAACACGCATCTAAAAACGTACGCAAACACGGAGTCAACCCGCCGTGTGAACAAACCCGTAAAAGGGGTTTTGCCACAAAGTAAAATTGACGTGGGAAGCTTGCACATTAAATAATAAACATTTTCACCATTCATCATTATTAAAAATTCTGTGCCATTTTTGTTTTAGTTGCTCTGTTAGTGATACATTGTTTACAGCTCATCTCCAGGGGATACCACCAGGGCTGAGAGCTCATCAGTCCTGGTAACACATGCTCAGACATCACCTCTCCTCTCAGGCAGCTACTGAGTGTTCAAACCCTGGGAGCTGTCATTCTACTCCCGTCCTCTGTCCTCTTTAGTAATTAGTCAAACAGTGAAAATAAATAAAAAATTAAACCTCAATCAGGTATGTACATTGATGAAGAGAAATAAAATCCACAGGTTTGGTTCCTGCAGTGATTTGAACCTAGGACCATTTTGTTGTGAGGCAAAAACTTTACCTCTGAGCTACATTGTAGCTACTCACAGCTCTACACATAAACAAACCTTTCTTTGACTACAGAAAGGAAAGGCATGGTAATTAAGCAATTCAATCAAATCGCACATGCCCTCTTCTGAGCAAACAGAAATGAAGAGATGGATACAGGAGATATGAGATGAGATTGTGGCCAAACCCCTTTAATTGCAGCCTAAACAATTTTCCTTGAAATAAGGGAGCAGTCTGTAACGCTTGGACATATCTAATCGTCAGGAGGGCAAGATGGGGTGATGGTCCAAAATGTGATCCTTCCTCCTAAAATTTAAGAATCATAAAATTTCTTTAGATAGAATTGGGCTTGGCTTATACAACATTTGGCCGCACAGGAATAGCGCAATGTCTCTCTATGGGAAAAAGGGTGAATTTATGACCCTTTTTGTGATGGTCACAAGAGTTCCTGACATTAAAGGGGTCTTATCGGTTGAAGTGTTCGTGCTCTTCAGCTAATTCTATGAGATTGAATTTGAAATCCAGGGGCGAGTCTCTCCTCTCAGCGGCGTGTCTCTCCTCTCAGCAGGCGTGTCTCTCCTCTCAGCAGGCGTGTCTCTCCTCTCAGCAGGCGTGTCTCTCCTCTCAGCAGGCGTGTCTCTCCTCTCAGCAGGCGTGTCTCTCCTTTCAGCAGGTGTGTCTCCCCTCACTGAAGAGCTGTGACATCATCATTCTGTGTGAAGCAGGGGAAGGGGAAGGTTGTCTTGAGATCATGCAGCCTCCTGCAATGTTCTCTTGTGTCGGCAGAGCCTTCAGCTTCAGGCTCCACAAGCTCCTTGCTGTACTATAAACAGTTATACACACAGCCTGAACTGATGAAACACATGTGAGGAATGCACACTGCCCCTCTCCTCCCCTCTGTTATCAGGCAGGAGGCTATGTGACTGTTATATGGAGGGAATACAGGACACAAGACTGTATTATATGAGGGGAGCTATGAGTAAAACAGTCAGAAAATTCGTCAGATCATTCACCTTAGAGCTGGGAGATGAGTATAGAGCCAGCAGGCCTCTCACATAGCTGGTCTCACTTTTGGTTTTAACAGGTCAGAGTAGAGCAAACACAGAGTGTGCCGGCAGCCAATCACAGCACAGGGGGCGTGTCCGGGGCATTTCCTGTCTGGAGGCGTATCCCAACAGGCTGAAAGAAATGTCAGTCAACCAATCACAGTGCAGGGGGCATGCCCAGGGCGGAAACTGACTAGGGGCGTGTCCCAAATAGCCAATCACAGAAATGGGGGCGTGTCCCGACTAGCAGCAGCAGAAATAGAAAACGGATGCACAGTAAAGCTCATATCTACTATACCAAGTGACTGAGGTAATGCAACCCAATTACAAAAGTGCTTATTTTTACTGTCCCCATAGTCTGAGATATGATCTTTGTAGCGAGACAACCCCTTTAAGCTTGTGCTGAGGTGTCGGGCATGTAGGGCAAGGTGACAGGTATCTAGGCACCTGTGGGGTGACAGTAGTAGCTGGCAGCTATGAACAATGGAGAGCATTCACGGAACAGCTGTGTGATTAATGTTTTTACATAGAAGAAGCTGTGAGCGTTAAACAATCAATGGAACAGCTCCACGCCGCTCGCTCTGGAAACAGCCCATTTAAGTTCATAATTAGTATTTATAATCCGATTGGGAAATTATTAATAGGTGACTCAGCCCAGATACCCGAGCGGGGAGCGCGTGTTGCTTGGCATTCTCGATGCTTCTAATTAGTGTCAAAGTGAAACAATGAGGTGTTTATATACCACCCAGTGGCAGATTGGAGAAACATCTCATATTCTTACCCGAAATTATTCACAGTAAGCGAATGACGTATCAGAGCTATCGCTGTCTGGCTACCACGAATAACATAGGAAGCAGTCTGCAACTTGTGGCTACCTACCTGTGATGAAACTACAACTCCCAACATTCTCAAAACCAAAGTTTGCTGTCCTAATCTGTGTAGGGGGTGGGACAACCCCTTATGAACAGTGGTCCTAAGTGTAAAGTAATTTTGACTTTTGTATATAAGGAGTGATCAAGCATGATTAGCTTTTAATATGTAGGGAAATGTTAGCAAGTATATTGCTGTTCTGATTTTGCTTTAGTCAGGACATAAAGATTTTATCTCCTCTTAGAGTACACAAATTTATCTGGTTACCGACCATTGCTTTCCCCACCTCTCCCTGGTCTATCTAATCTCTCAATGCTTCAAGCTGCCGTCACTCAGTCCTTTCATGGGGAGTCACTCCCTGCAGAGTCTTATCTCTAGCAATGAAGTTTGTTTACTTAACTAAATGTAAAGCTTTCACCCTTTACAGCTCAGCAGCCTTTTCTACTCTACTTTATAAATCTCCATCACTCATGTCACTGCAATAGGAATAGGTAGGGACAGCAGAGCTGATGTGTTGATCACTGCTATAGACCCGCCCAAGGCCTAACTGGGGAGTGCGATTCTAAAGCTGGCTGTGGCTCTGTGAAACTACATGACGTGAAAATCCCTTTAAGGCAGAGGAGTGTGGTTTGGTTTGCAGCCAATCAGTGTGAGTTTGGGAGGGGCCGTAGGTCACACACAGTTAAAAGAAGGGCGTGAAGAACATGAAAAAAGTCACCCCACCTCCAGCTCTAGTAACGTCACCCAAAACTCACTCAGTTATTGCAGGATTCAGGACCTAATCACACCTAATATCCCGCACTGCTCAGCACATGTCATTGAGGAAGCATTCAATTAAACAAAAGCAGCAAGGACTCAGAGCCTCACGGGCTCCTCAATAATCTCATTAGCATCATGGCCAGGGTCAGAGTGGACATGAGCGCTGAGAGGCCAGAGCATCAAAAAGAGGGACCAGTCACAGCGGAGTGACTGGAGTAACCGTACGTCATACACGCCAGGCACACCCCAGTTTCATATTTTTAAATATGAAGCGTCCCACACACATAGCTGTCACTCCCGCATTTGTAGGAGCCACAGGCAGGGAGAAATGGTTAACTGGTTCCAGGAACAGAGCAGCGACCAAGTGTTTGGTACCCAGTCATCGCTTGGACCCTCCCGGTTCTGATGGTACCAGGAGCAAAAAGCTGCGGCATTGTTCTGCCACAATATGGTCCATTTTGTGTCCAAAGCAAGGGAACAGCATGGCCCTTGAAGGGAGGAGCATGTAGACTGTCCCAGGATGTGACAGGTGTGTGACGTGGGATGTCCCAGTACAGTTAAAAGGGAGAGCCCACCTGGGCCCAGTGTTGTCTCTATTGGATGGGGGAAAGTGGGGGGGGGGGGGGTACATGCACCAGCATTCCAGGAGCATCCGCATAGGTCCATTAGGCCACATTCACCACCCATGTATGCCCAGCACAAGGCCAACTTAAGGTAAATAGACACATCTTGCTGCCTCTTTTGTCTATACTCATACCCTATTGCACAGGTGTCAAACTGCGGCCCTCCAGCTGTTTCGAAACTACAACTCCCATCATGCATTTATATAATCTATAACAGTGGGAATGATGGGAGTTGTAGTTTCCCAACAGCTGGAGGGCCGCAGTTTGACACCCCTGCCCTATTGTATTTGCACCTCTGACCAGTGTATGTATAGCTGTATCCCTATGTATGTACTGTTTGTCTAGTGCGCTCACATATAAACTTTGATCCTGAGCTGGCCTGTTGTCCCGATCAAGCCGAACACACATGTCCGTCTTCTCGTTCTCTAATATATCTCTACCTGAGGCAGGTTCCTGGCCTGTTATAAGTCTGTAACGGACCAAACTTATAGCTAACAAGAAACTGGTGGCAGTCTACCGGGCTGGCGGAGTTCTGTTTCACCGGAGCAGGTAAACAGATCTCCCCAGCCGGTCAGGATTGTGGGGTATCCTCTCGCACTCCCTGGGTCTTCCTATGCCTGTGTGGACAAGGGTTAACTGTGAAACCGTATGTGGCTGACTTTGCATTTCCCTAGGGGGAGCGCAACGTCACGAATACACTCCAAGTCAGGCCGTTGACCCTTGAGTGGGCACAGTCTTCCTGACACAGGATATGGCTTAGCTGAAGGAAAGTGAGAGTTAGTTATAGAGAGTCAGTTGAGATCACTACTTAACAAGTTGTTTCACTTGGCCTCAAGCCGGCTATAGACCAAGACCAGGCTGTCCTATTCCATCTGGGGATGAGAATACTCGCAGAAAAGGAAGTGCAAAGGCAATATTTTAGTCAATTAGACATTTCGGTCCTTCTTGGCCTTACACTCCAGTCTTGTATAGTGTGGATGTTGTAAAGGTTAAAGACACTAGCAGGGTCAGGACAACGGGTAGGCGAAGGTAGGTGACCACTTTGGGTGCCACTTCATCTCAGGCAGGAAGGGGGAGCAAGGAGGCATGAATGGGGCTGGATTTACCCATTGGGGGGCGCTAAATGCATTATTTGTCTAGGGCACTAAAATACCTTGTCCCAGTCCTGGACGCTAGCCATAGCTTTAGTAGTTGCTTAGTAGCACTTAGTAGCACTACTAACTAACTTACCAAGGTTATGGCTGGTGTTTTCTGAAAACAAGGCTCCTCCAAGTTGCTATGGACTTAAGGTTGGGTTACACTGGGGAATGGAGCCATTGCCTGATATGTCATCCTTAAAGAGCTACTCTTCTCCCTAGCTTCAGCCGTACATTTTTTTGTTAAGGCTGTGGGTGGTTTTACAGCAGTGACTGACATTTCAGCTCTGCTAGCTCCTACTCCAAGCTATGCCTGAATAAGGGATATTGGTGATGGAGGGATTAAGAAAAAATAATGACACTGTCCAGTCAGGGTGTCTGGCTAAAAATGGGAGCCAGGAGAGCTGTATTTGTCATGAGAGGAAGTTTCTTGTGAAAGAGAAAAACTTACATGCTGCTAAGACACACTGTTAGCTGCTGAGTGACTGTTATCTTTGAAGTAATTACACATAAATGTGCTGTGCAGACCTGACAGGTTGATACAAAGCTGCTCAGGTCAGGGCAGTAACTCTAAGTTTTGAAGTTTTTCTCAGCAGGGAATAACATTTGCTAGAGTAGAGAGAGATGGTCCTAACTGGAGAAGGGTGTGTAAACAAGCAGGAGATAAAAGCTGCTCTAACTCTGAAATTTAGCAAAATCAGAACAGCAATGTATTTGGTAATAGTCTTTTTTTTACCTTTGCCTACTTTTTTAAAGTTAATCAATGTGGTGAGAGTGCCCTTCTATCCACCCCGTGGAGGTGTTAAATTTCCCACGGATTGATAGTCTTTAGAGTAGTGTATAATTTATTAACAAGAGTTGAATCATGGTTGGAGCAATGTCGCTGAAGTAGCAAGACAGAAGAAGAATTTTATAGACAAGCAGAGGTCATGGCAGGTGGAGCTCTAGCATCCTGTATTCAGGCAATAGGTCAAGGGTAGTGGAGTTTGTGTAATACGTAACTTAAGGAGAAGGTTGAGTACAGAAAGAAACTTGGGTTACAATCAAAGATTGCAATCAGATAACACAACTTTGCACAGTACAGAACCAAATGGACCTTACTGCCCTTATTGCTCAGGAAGAAGGGGAAAGGGTTCTTACAAAGCTTGTCAGTAAAGGTAAGCGCCCGTCTACACAGCAAGGATTTATAGTCGGTTTTTATGACTGATTTCGGATTTGGAATCAGTTTGAAAACCGACTTTTAAACATCCACATAGACCTATATAGAAAATCCAACCACTAGTTTACATGGCATTGATTTTCCGAGGTCAGATTTCAAAAGTGACTTGGAACATACACATTCTTTTGTTGGATTTCAAACGGAAAATGTAATGTTCAATGTCAATGGGCCGGACGAATCCGAAATCCGCACAAAAAAATATTTTAAAAAACCAAATACCAATTGTAAAATAGCGTCTGATTCTGTTAAAGAACCCAACAGGTATTTTAGAACTGATATATGAATGTACACTAATTGCAGGGGAAAAGATCGAATGGTTTATTCTTGCCCTTCATGAGATAGGGTCAGCATGCACATAGCAGGTCTGAGGGAGCCATGGTCAGTAACAGAACATCTAGACTAGAGGCTGAGATGGGAAGGACAGTCCAAGAGCAGGAGACAGTGTACTGGAGAGCAGCAGGGTGTGACACCTAGATAAGGGCCCAGTGATGTACCTGCTGCTATAGGGCCTATGGTGAGAAGGGAAATAGCCTATGAGAGAAGTTAAAGGAGTTTTGTCACGATCTAATGTTTAGTGGGATTCCTCCAAATGGGTATTTCATCCTTTTCTAATTATATGTCATAAAAAAGTGCGCTTTGAGAGCTACAGCCTGATAAGATCCCCTTTGGTTTCCTGAGAGTTTACATTAGACACGACCAGGAGCTGACGGGGAGCTGATCTGGCCATGCTTGCGTGTTTGCACTTTTATCTGATGGCAGGGAATGACAAGCTTGAAGGGATGGAGAAAGATCCTGTATCTTTTGTGATAGAGAATCCCTGGTTGTAGTGTAAAATGCAGACCCCTGCTCGCCCCATCCTCTCCACCTGCAGCCATGAAGGAATTAAAGAAGGTGCTGTGAGTTTATCTTCTCTCTGACAAATAGAGGGAGAATAAACGCACTTTGCTTGTGCCAATACAGGTTCTCCTCTGTGGATTAGCAAAAAATGTTTGTCAACTCAGAGACTGAGGATCGGAAGTGCATGGGAGGTTGGGCGATGACATACAGAGGGGTACTTGTTTTTTTAAACAAGAAACAAATGCCCCTTTTTCAGCCTCAAGAGGGGAGTATCAGCCTGTTAGGTAAGGAACTCACTTCTTGGCAAAACCCCTTTACTTGGAGAGGAGCAGATCAAATGGCATGCTTGTCCTTGAAAAGATAGGAGTCACTGTATGACTTTTTATACGCCAGGAGATTGCCAGGAACGATCTCCAGGACCAAAGGCACGGATGGGGGAAGACAGCTAGGAGCTTTGATGTTGAGCGCAAAACAGTCAGGGCAGTGGAGAGCAGCGGGAACCAGTATCCTAGGCATGGAGGCCTCAAGGAAAATTGGGCATGAAACTTAATTGATGAACCTGTGCTGTACCTGTCATAAATGCAAACCACACTGCTCTTATACAGCATGTGATAACAGGGGATCTGGCTTTGCTCTAGTCCCTCTACTTACCTTCACATCATCAAAGATTTAGGGCGATATGTATGAACGAAGCTGCGGCATTTTTTTGTCGTACCTTGCACCAAAAAACTAAGGTAGCCCTGTCATAGGACCTTGCGTTGGAAACGGCACTTTTGAATGTGCCAAAGATATGTGCCAAATATATGCTATGGTTTGCAAGGCATAGCACAAACCAGATGTATGAACCCACAGAGGATAGGTTTATACATAGTCGTATTCTACACTCCTCTCCATTCATAGTCCATTCTACACTCCAATTCTGGTTACCTGCAGGTGCCACAATTTACCGCACAAAAATGCTCCCAGAAATCTGAATGGGACTGTTTAAATCTGTAAAAACTGAGCTCCCCACATTTTTTCCACAATTGCCGAATAAGTCCCCCCTCGCCATCTACTTATACATTGAACAGCATCAGGTCTAGGCTATTCCAGCTGCTGAGAGCTGATGGAGCCTGCATTGCTCCAACCTGAAAATATCTCATTTATCCCCCTCTACTACTTTATCTTATTTTCATCAGAAAAACCAGGTAATAGGAATGTTACGTTTTTAGTCCATCACTTTTACTCCATCAGCGAGTTCTCTGAGGCGTGCAGCCACATATCTATCTCAATACCAATTTTCTACAACCTAATGTTTTTCATTGATGCATTACTCAATTTGGTTAAATCACTCTTCATTCAGAAGCCTCTTGAAACAGAACCTGATCATAAATCGACAAACACTGGTGGCATTTCAAAAGTTTCAAACAAGGATACAATAAAGGGGTTGTCTCGCCATGTTGTTTCACAGCATTAAAAGCAGCTTTAGATTCATGCATTCTGTCTATTCCTGAACAGGCTGTGGGTAGTTCTATAGTAATGATTGGCATATCAGCTCCATATTCACAGCTCTTCTAATAGCACTGACATGAGAGCAGGAGATCCTATCTATAGTGCAAAGGGCTTCAGAGCTCAAAGTAAACAAGTGATTAATCTCATTTGTTTTTTAGAGAAAACATACTCTGTTCTCAAACTGCCTATGTTCCGACCTGTGGTGATGTCACTTCCTGCTCCCAGATAAGTCAAAGAGCAGAAAAGTGGAGAGCAGGTCGGAGAAACCTGAGTGCACTCAGAGCAGATACAATCTCTCGTATCCCCTCAATAAAGCAAAATAAACAAAGCAATATATTTGGAAAAAGTCTTTATTTACTGTTCCCTATATGTTGAAAGCTAATCATTCTAGTAAGACAACCCTTTAAGGACTCCAAATCAGTGCTAAATATGATTGTCTTCTTCCAGAACCTACTACGATACCAAAACCACTCACGATCCTGTAGTAATCTGTCGGGTCAATCTGAGGCTTTAGCCAGGGCCGTTCCTAGGGGCGGGCGGAGCGGGCGACCGCCCGGGGCGCCGAGGCTCCGCTCACCCGAGGGGGGCGCCGCGGCCACCCTGCCCGCCCGGAGGAGCGCCCCTGACGTTGCGCGGCTGTTATTCGCAGAGCCAGCAGCTGTCAGTACAGGGGAGGAGGCGGGACGAATCGTTCCCGTCCTGACTCCTCCCCTGTATCAGCGTCGCAGGGGGCGCACGGCTTTCACCGCGCCCCCCGTTTGGGGCTGCGCCCCTCGGGGGCAGAGGCAGCTTTTGCCGCCGAGG
Organism: Phyllomedusa bahiana; assembly: GCA_025379985.1. Taxonomy (NCBI): domain Eukaryota; kingdom Metazoa; phylum Chordata; class Amphibia; order Anura; family Hylidae; genus Phyllomedusa; species Phyllomedusa bahiana. The sequence continues at coordinate 70,513 of JAODAL010005795.1, read as the reverse complement.
AGATCCCTGGGAGCTGCGTGCAGTGTAAAACACGTGATGACGTCACGCCGCTTACACCGCTCAGCAGCTCCCGGAGCTAGACGCGTGGACCGAGGTGAGTACCATTTTTATTATTTTATACTTACTTAGGGGGCATCACTGGCTACAGGGGGCATCACTGGTACAGGGGGGGGGCCTCAAATGGCTACAGGGGGCATCACTGGCTACAGGGGGCATATCACTGGCTACAGGGGGCATCACTGGCTACAGGGGGCATCACTGGCTACGGGGGGCATCACTGGCTACAAGGGGGGCATCACTGGCTACAAGAGGGCATCACTGGCTACAGGGGCATCATTGGCTACAATGGGGGCATCACTGGCTACAAGGAGAGCATCACTGGCTACAGGGGGCATCATTGGCTACGGGGGCATCACTGGCTACAAAGGGGGCATCACTGGCTACAAAGGGGGCATAATGGCTACAGGGGGCATCAATGGCTACAGGGCAAACACTGGCTACAGGGGCATCACTGTACAGGGGGCATCACTGGCTACAAGGGGGGCAAACACTGGCTTTCAGGGGCATTACTGGCTACAAGGGCATTACTGGCTACAGGGGCATCTACTGGCTACGGGGGGCATCACTGGCTACGGGGGGCATCATTGGCTATGGGGGCATCACTGGCTACAGGGGGGCATCACTGGCTACAGGGGGAATTACTGGCCACAAGGGGGGCATCACTGGCTACAGGGACATCGACTGGCTACAGGGGGGGGGGCATCTATTGGCTACAGGGGGCATCACTGGCTACAGGGGGCATCACTGGCTACAAAGGGGGCATCACTGGCTACAGGGGGCATCACTGGCTACAGAGGGGCATCACTGGCTACAAAGGGGGCATCACTGGCTACAGGGAAGCATCACTGGCTACAGGGGGCATCACTGGCTACAGGGGGCATCACTAGCTACAAAGGGGGCATCACTGGCTACAGGGGGTATCACTGGCTACAAGGGGCATCACTGGCTACAAAGCGTTCATCACTGGCTACAAAGGTGGCATCACTGGCTACAAGAGGGCATCACTGGCTACAGGGAAGCATCACTGGCTACAGGGGGCATCACTGGCTACAGGGGGCATCACTGGCTACAGGGGGCAAAACACTGGCTACAAAGGGGCATCACTGGGTACAAAGGGGCTTTAATGGCTACAAGGGGGGCAAACAATGGCTACAAGAGGACATTTACTGGCTACAAGGGGGGCATCACTCTACAGGGGGATCACCCGGCTTTCAAAAGGGGCATCACTGGCAACAAGGGGGCAACACTGGCTACAGGGGCATCACTGGCTACAGGGGCATCACTGGTCACAAGGGGGCATCACTGGCTACAGGGGAGCATCATTGGCTACAGAGGGGCATCACTGGCTACAAAGGGGGCATCACTGACTACAGGGGGTATCACTGGCTACAAAGGGGGGATCATGGCTACAGGGGGCATCACGGCTACAGGGGCCCCACTGGCTACAGGGGGCATCCCCTGGGTACAAGAGGGGCATCACTGGCTACAGGGGCATCACTGCTACAAGGGGGGCATTACTGGCTTAGGGCATCTACTGGGTACGGGGGGCATCACTGGCTACAAGGGGGGCATTACTGGGTACAGGGGGGAATTACTGGCTACAAGGGGGGCCCTCACTGGCTACAGGACAACTACTGGTACAGGGGGGCATCTATTGGCTTACAGGGGGCATCACTGGCTACAGGGGGGGATCACTGGCACAGGGGGGCATCTATTGGCTACAGGGGCTTTCTACGTGGCTTTCCATATGAGGTGCTATAGATGGGAGTTTGTGTAGCGATAGGAATTGGTAGAGAAGTGCTGATAAATTGAGGAGTCTAAGATATTTGTTTTGTAAATTCTACAGTGAAGAGTCGAGGCCGGGAGAAAGTGTCATGGCGTCGGGACAGATGGAGAAAAAAGAAGAAAAAAGAACAACTTTCAGAGACGTCTCCTGTGAGTCCCCTAGAATATAACTTTAATGTAACATTTATATGTCTGCAGAGCCTGTGTACAGCTGGTATCCATCATTGTATGGTCACTGGTATGCCGGTAATAATTGGTTGTAGTATAATGGTTTATACTCAGTAATGGGCCCGTTTTGTATTATTCAGTCACTATATGGTAGTGATTTTGTGGTCATTGGTGTGGTGGTATTATTCGGGTTTGTGTGTTTTTTGAGATTGGTCTTAGTGGTCTTGGGATTCGGTTGGTGTAGCGGTGTTATTTGGTAAATGTATGACTATTATTTAGTAGTTTTATACGTAGCACATTGTGGTAAAGCTTTTTGTATATTTTGGCTTTGGTTTATGGTGATGCAATGTGTCGCACTGTGGCGCCATATGTTTTTTTTTTTTTTTTTTTTTTTGGGGGGGGGGGGGATTTCTTCACCACGCCCTGAGTGAAATTTTGCCAAGGAACGGCCCTGGCTTTAGCCACCTACATAAGTGGAAGAAGGCTGATAAACCCAACAGTAAAGTGTTGTGTCCCTGCTTGTATAATTTCAGTGTCACACGGCTATGCTCTTGGTCACTTGCAACCTACCTTGTGGCTCCTGTTTGTTTGACCATGCTGTATGCATTATGCGGCCGCCTATGATCCTCTTGGCTAATTAGGGGAGGTGCAGCCGCATCCTGCTGTTATTTATCCTGTGTAGGTTCAGCTGGATGTGGCTTCTCTAGCCATTCCCCTTTGACCTGCTGCTTTATTAGCAGGTCTTCCCCCACCCCTGGGCCTGGATCTTGGTGTTTACCTGGTCCTGGTCAGTCTTGGCTGCTTGTCTAGTCCTGTTTAGTCCTTGTCTGTACTCCTGTCATGCTTACATATGTATCTGCTGGTGTTTGCGGTCTACTGCACCTATTGGCCATGTGCTCCTTGTTTGTCCGGGCTCCTTGCTTGTGTGTGCTCCTTACCTGTCTGAGCTCCTACCCTACCCCTGGTCTTCCTTGTATTCTTAGTCTGTTTCTGTGTTCCTTCTACTGTCTTTGTATGTTTGGCCTCTGTCTTATGTCTGTTCTTTGTATCTTGTTTGGCTTCTGTCTTATTTCTGTTCTTTGTATCTTGTTTGGCCTCTGTCGAGTGTCTGACTCATGTCTGTATCTTGGCCTCCAGTGTTTTCCTGTTCACTGTGTCGTTGCCTCTGCCCGTGTGGTGCCTACATTGGCGCTTCTGGTCTGTCTTGAGTCAGCTGCCACTGCCGGGGACTGCTCTGAGGTCACACCTGGGGGCCATTGGTGTAGTGGCGGAGTGGATCTACTACCCGCCGTTAAAACGTGACAATCAGCTAATTGTATGCATCTCCCAACGCAGAACTATGGCACAACGAAACCTCTGCTTCAGAGCAACAGCTGCGAATTCTCCCCAATATCAGCTCTCCCAGCCCTGATACTCCTGCTATTTGTTTTAGAATTTTTGGCAATTTTTTCTCTGGCAGTCCTATGGAAGTAAAATGACATGTAAAATATTGTCCTTCTCTAGCTGTGAGATAAAACGTCACAATGGCAGGGCAGACTAAGCTCGCTTTACATTAGTTACTGCTTATCTTATTACAAATTGTAGGTAATGACATAATGATTTCTCTGTTGGTCCCTCTACAGTAGATAAGATTAGACTAGACCACTAGGTCGTTAAGCTATGACTGACAATACATGAAACAAAAATAGGGTAGTCTGTTTCTGCACTGGGTAGGGGTTTTCTTCACAGTTATCAGGTGCTCAGGCCATAGGGGCTAGCTGTCCCTCTATCTCTCAGAAGACTAGTATGCCGGCCAAAGCACTGGTTTCCCAGGATCTGTGGCTCAGTTGTCTAACTGGTTTCTAGATCAAATGGCTTGGCATCATCAGAATCCTCTTCTGGTCACAGAGACAGTCTGGCAGAGTTTCTTCTGCTGACCTCTGGTGTCTATCTGCAGAACCCTTAATGGCTATGAGTGCTAGCTCAGTTTCTAGATGATTTAGAGTCTTCTAATGGGAGGGATGGAGTTGAGAAACACAACTCTTACAACAGCACTTTCAGTCTCTCATACATTTGTATAGAGCTTCCATTCTGGCCTATGAGAATGACTTGGCATTTTTTTCCAGATGGTGCAAAGGTCACTTAATTTTTCCCTCCAAAACTTAAAGGGGATTTCTCGCTACAAAGACCATATCTCTAATAATGGGGAAAGTAAAAATAAGCACTTTTGCAATCGGTTTGCATTACCTAAATCACTTACTATAACAGATATAAGCAGAAACATACGTTATACTTGGTGTACATTGATTTTAACCTAGATGGAAAGGAAGGGGTGCTTCCATTTTGGGTTTCTGTCCCCGCCCACTCTCACAGGCTGTCATAAGAAGGGGCAGCTTTGCAGATTGGGTGTTTTTTTTTTTTTTCTCTCTGAATAATGGAGGTCCCGGTTGACCCAGCGGGAGGCCTGATTGGCTCGATTGAGAGGTAAAGATAGGATAGGACTGCCCGATTTTTTAGATCACGTTTGGGAAAGTCGTGGGCAGCTTAAACATCTTTTGATCAAAATATGTGAACCGAGAGTCTCAAAGTTTTTTCATGTATGATAGATAGCATAAATGCTTCTTTAGGGATTTCCACGTAGTGTATTGCCCTGGTTCCCTTTAAGTCACATACGACTGATTGAGCCTTGCAATGTGAGGAATTAATGCTATACCAGTTATTTATCTACAGACAGCTGTTTCATGTACAATACTGACTGGCTTTGTGAGCAGCTCTAAAGGTAGCTCCAGAGGGGCAACATTCCTCATTAGTAGTGTTGAGCGATTTTTATCGACAAAGTTGAAATCGGCAAGGTTTTTATGGTGATCGAAATTTCCAGATCATGCGATAATTAAGGTTAAAATCTGTGCATCATCTATTAAGATTTGCGCCTTTTTCGGCGCTTCCTGTAATTTGGCGGCCAGCAAATCAGATTAAAAGAATAAAAGCAGGGTGAGATGTGTGTGCGACGTCATGACTGGGATGTGTATGGGTTTCGATTGGCTGGAAAAACACATGACCACGTTTACATAGAACAGCGTTTCCTGTTTCAGCCTCAGTGTCTCTCAGCGTCCATAGGGATAGGACCTTGCGTTCTGTCTGTGGCCAAACAGCTCAGCGAACTTAGTCTATTTCTGCAAAGAGAAACCTCTACTATTACAGCTGTGATCCTGTCCAATTTAGTTAGATTAAGGGCATTTGAACATTTTATGTATTTTAGCTAGAGAATATTAAAGCAGAATCTACCAATGTCAAATGTCACGGGAGTGGGAGGCGGGGTGGTGGGGCCCGCGGGCGAACACAGACAAGCTCTATCTATAAAGAACACTGGGATAAAGATCACCAAGACTTAGATGTAGACATTGTAGTGAATTCTTTTATTATTAACAGTTTGCTATTGAAATATTTTCCTGGTATTCGGCAGCCTAACTTATATTGGATAAACAATAATTTCTAGTAACTGTCAGTCTCTTGTTAGCTGCAAAACTCCACTTTTATTAACATATACATTTCACCATAGGTGTTCAATTTTACCCATTACACCGTGTGAATGTTGCTTATCCACCTTGCACTTAAATTACAAACCAGCAATCTTGTAGTCCAGCACAGGTTGTTTGTTGCCAAAAATACCGTGTATCGGATGAAAAACATCACAAGTTACGTGTTTTTTTGACTTTTGCGACACCCGGGAGAGCACGGATCATTGACGCAGCATCTACGTAAATCTTAAAACAGCAATTCTATATCACGCACAGTGAAATTGCAAATGGTGCAAAAAATAACAGTTTATTAGTATCAAAACATAACAATATACGATTTTTTGACTTTTTTGCGCACACCAGCACAGTTCATTGACGCAGCATCTACGTAAATCTTGAAAACAGCAATTCTAGATTCACCACAGTGAAATTGAAAGGTGCAAAAATACCGTTTATTAGTATCCAAAACATAACAGATACTGCATTTTTTTGGGGACTATTTTGCCCAGTCCCCAGATTTGTTGATAGACACCCTTGCAGTTAAATTTTGAATCCTAACAATTTTGTTTTGATTTGGGGGGGGGGAGGGATTTGAGAATAGCTGTGATTTGCCGTCTTTTTAATAAGAGACTTTCCAAAACTATTCCCTACCTTCTCAAAGTTTTTTATATATTTTCTGAACATGGACGAAATGCAGGTGGTAAGCGAGCAAAGAGGGGGGTACACATGGAGTATAGGTACGAGAGAAGGTGCTCCTTCCAGTGCTGCGACAACACCATGCCAGCGGATCGTCAGTTGCAGGACGTCAGGCCTGTTCATCGCTGGGTCAGGGCCCTGTGAACTCTAAGAACGTAATCGTCTCCAATCTAGTCCCATCAGTGGGTTACTGCAGAGTAACCTGCAACTCTAGCACAGGTCTTACCCCATATACCACCACAGGCCCCTCGCAGTCACGGCCACAACTGTCGTCCTCAGGCATCATCAAGCCCTCTGTCCAACAAGAAGCAGCCCAAATTCAACGAGCGGTACCCACCACCTGGTGATAATCCATTTTCAGAAGACCTCTTATGAAGACAAAAATCGGTTGGGGACCAGAAAGGCATTTAAAAGATCAAGAGGTCGAAAAAGGATGAGTTTTCTCTGCTCTGCCGCCCATGATTGTAACGTGATGCCATCAGAGGAGGTGAAGAAGCCGGCACATCGGCAAAAGTCCTCGGGCGGTCGGCAACGCCTTGCAGAGCCCCCTAGCTTGTAGCCCGCAGCTTCTGGATTCAGAAAGTCAGGCCGACCTAGTCTCCTGTGTTGATGATGAATGATGATAGCGACATTGCGTATCCATCCTGGTCTATCCGCAGAATTTGCTTGCGAGCGCTTCCATCAGTGACGAGGCAGGAAGACAATGGGGTATGGTCAATATGGGTCCCACCACAAAAAGGGAGAGGCGTCACGCAGAAGTCCGCTGATATGATTCCGCCAGCCACGTCAGGCGCAAACCCCGCTACTCCGCATTATCGACCGTCAAAAAGGTCCAGGACCGCTTCTCAAGCCAGGGCCATTCTTTAGCAAGCCTCTGATTCACCCACGTTGTCATATTGCCTTCCTTTGCCGTAAACCATAAGTAAGGCAAAGAAAAAGAAAGAAAAAAAAACCTAAGGTGGTTAACCACCACCAACATCGTCTAGTCACATGCAGCCGATCGTGCAATGAGTTGAAATGGAGGAACACTGGCCAAAAAAGGCCAGACCGACGCCGGGCCTCCAACGCACTGTCACACCCTCTAGATCTCCAGCCTCCTCCTCCTCCGCCACCACCAAGCGTTCCTCAGCTGCCCATTGTCCTCTCAGTAGTACATGATCAGGATCAGCCTCCGCTTCAGGCCCTCCACCGTCCCTAGTACCACCAGCACCACGCAGAGACCCATCCTACCCCATTCTCCTTCCGCCAGTTAGACGAACTGCAACGCCGTACAGCGGCCCATCTAGCAGCCAGCCTTCTGTCTTCCAGGTTTGGGAGCAGAAGAAACACTTTAAAAAAACCCCCAAACATTCCAAGCCAAAAGCCTGAATGTCGGCATTGCCAGCTTTTGGCCCTTGGAAATGTTATGCCTTCCTGCCGCTGGTGGACACAGATGGACATTCCGCCACGTCATGGCCTCGCTTGCCCCCCCGAATACCAGATGCCGACAGGGCATTTCCCTTTGTCCAGAAAAGCCGTCCCCTGCCCTGGCCAGCCACGTGTCATCTAAAATTTCAAGCGCTGGGTCTGCATCTGTGTCCGTAAAAAGTCCAACTCACCACCGACACATGGCCTGAGTATAAGCACGCGCCAAGGCCGCTATAAGTAGTTCTGCTGTGACAGCTCACTGGGTGAGCTGGGTGGATAGTCTCTGGGGTGACGGTGGCTCTCAGGCACGGGCGCACGCTCTTCAAAAACCGCAGGGATGGTGCAGGCTCTTTCCCCCAAGGTCCCTCTGGTGGCATACTGCCAGAGACACCAGGCCGAGTTGAAATTTAATCTGCCTTGGATGACGTCCCCCACACAAGGTCAGGAGCTGTGGGACAGGCTCTACAAGCAAACGAGACCGAGCGCTGGCTGGGTTGACAAGAGACCTTGTGCCAGGCAAGGTGGAGTGCGATAACGGGCGACAATCCTTCTAGGGGAAAAAGAGAAAAGAGAAGGCGCGCCCGTTAAGACGAGGTAGGCCTGGAGGCACACCCTTGCCACTGGCACATGTCATGAACCTTGTCTCCAGAAATTTCTAAAGAGCAAGCCGGGGGGGTCAGAGACTGCCTCAGCTGTAAGAAGCTCGAGGTCTGAGTTTCGCACTTCGCGCTGTTCGCACCCTAGCTTCGTCCCGCCTGGCTGCTATTGCAGCGTCCGCTCGGCCTCCCCATCAACCGTCTCATTGTTGACGTGGCAAACGCTGTATAATTCCACCCGTCCACATGGAACTCCAGCGAATTTGGTGGCAGGCGGCGCACATGCCAAGTAACACAGTACGAAGTACACAGGGCTAGACAGAGGCATCGGTACAGTTACGACACGTGGTGTTGAACCACCGAGAGTGTCAGGCAGGGAAAAGAGCTCTGCACCATCCTTCGCCAGTTGTGAAGAAGCCACCAAAATGGTACAGTGTGGAAGACCGATGCCCTTGTCAGCATGAGACATTGGTGGTAGATATCTTACGTTCTGGAACGATCGTTGGACACTCCTGAAACAACAGGTCCGCCAGCGACGGAGGAGAGACGAACACAGATGCGGATAAGGAGCCTTTCTCTCCGTCAAATCCACAGGCGCCAACAGTTTCACAATTTCTACGGTCTTCATTTAGGCAGTGTTTCGGGGGTCCAGCGCTAGTGCAAGGTGGCAGCAATCAAGCTCTCAGAGGTGCCAAATTCATGCTCAAGGCAGTTCAGAGATAAGGGCTGTGTTAAGTCAGTGGCCGGAGGGCCAGCGGAGGAGAGGAGGAGTATTCCTTAGACACCCGTGTTACCGACGACCCTAGCCTTGAAAGAGTGTATGGCGCGAATTGAGGCGGAGGAGGAAATAGGAAATCGTTTGCTAGTGCCCTCGACCCAGAGCTTGGGAAATCAAAGCTCCATCTCGTCACATGAGTGCTTGATGCTCCATATCCTCCAACATGATCCTCGCATTAAGGCCATCAAAATGAACAACATTACTGGGTGGCCATCCTCCTGGATCCCCGGTACAAAACAAAAAATCAGCACTTTTCCTTTCCACCCACCCAAATAGAGAGAAAATGCAGGAAATGGAGACCTTGCGCTGATTGATCAACTGGAGACATCTGTTGCGTCTGCTTCACGTTCCCCAATGTACGGTGGAACACATCACGACGTGACAGCAGTAAGTGGCCAAAGTAGGCGTAGCGGCAGCAGCAGCAAGGTGGCAGAAGCCTAAAGGGTGAACTCTGCAATCTTGTTTCCCACCCACCGAGACTCATGCAATGCAGAGGCACACATCCAACACACAGAGAACACTTAAGATCATGGTGCACGAGCTATCTGAGCGTCTCACACCGATGTTTTTGTCATGTGTTTCCGGACCCAATAGAAACTTCTTGGTATCCAAAATCGGACGAATGGCCCAGCTGGCTCGTCACGCCCATAGAGGTGTTTGTCCCTGCCCAGCAGCCAGCGTCATATCTGAGCGGACCTTCAGACACAGCTGGAGGAGTGCATTACAGACAACGTCATCGGCTTTCCCACAGATAAAGGTGGAATCGATTGACTTTCATCAAGATGAATCAGGCTGGATCTCTGATTATGTTGTGGCCCCAATTGCCCGAGGTCACCGATTAGTTGCCAAGCTACATCACATGCCTTTTCAAACAGAAATGGTCCTCTTGAAAAATTTTTTTAAAAATGATCATTATCCTTACTGCAATTTTATCTCAGTTCCCAACAGATCATTTTTAGCTGGTTTTGCTTGAGGAGACTGCGTAAAAGACAGCAGGTTTCATGACAACACCGTATTACCATTTACCTCACTTATCTTAAGAAGTTTTTCGCATTGGCAATGGTTTATTGAGGTCATGTTGCTGTGAGATACGCAATAATTCATGGTCCTTGGGAACAAAATGTGGAACTTCTAAGTGGCATTTCTCCGCACAATTTAAATAGAGGCTGAGAAGTTCATATTTATAATTTTTTGGGGTCATGATTGCTGTGAGATACAGCTAAATTTATGGTCCTTTGGAACAGAAATGTGGCTTCTAAGTGGTCATTTCCCTCCCTCACAATTTTTAATAGTGGCTGAGAAGTCCCCAATATTTATATAATTTTTTGGGGTCATGTAAGCTGTGAGATACAGCAATAATCATGGTCCTTTTGTAAACAGAAATGTTGGCTTCTACAGTGGCATTTCTCCCTGGCCACAATTTTTACAGTGGCTGATAAGTCATTTTTATAATTTTTTGGGTCAATGCTGCTTTGAATATGGCCGCAATACTACAGTCCTATTATAACGAAAATATTGGTTTCTAACAGACATTTGTGTCTTCACAATAGACCAAAGTGGCTCAACAGGGACATCTTTGAATTTTGGGGGCATATTGCTGTGACATGCAGCTATACTACAGGATCCTAATTCTAAAAAATGTTGTATTCAAACAGGACATTTGTTTCTTCACCAACAATGTCAAGAGTGGCTCCCAAGGGTGATGTGTTGTCAGAACCAGGAATAGTATAAGGACACTGTTAATGGACACACATATTGCAAAAAGCCCTTGATGTTTTGCAAGAATCTCTAAACATAGCTACAATATACCCAGTAATTGAGACCAACCCCATTAAAACAATGAAAAAAAAGAGAAAACAAAAGGACAAGGTTGGTATTTCATTCCCTATTTACAACATGTGTTTTCCTAAAATTAAAGTACTAAAAAACTTGCATGTACAAAATACTTTAAAAAAAAAATTCCTCTGAATTGGTACAAGGAGTACAGGAAAACTTGACCAGATGTAAGGTTATTCAAGGACATGGGAGTATGGAGCACGACAGAGAAAAAGTACAGAGACCATTTCCTCCAACACGTTGAGTAAAATGAAAAAAGAGATGCCAAAGATAAAGCGCACCTGGTGGTACAGTGAGCGTTAACCACCCAGTTATTTCCAAGTACAGCTCCAATTGGTCCACACTCGATACGAGGGCAACGCTACCCAGGTATTGGACTGTGTACAGAGGACAGGCTGGAGTTCTCACACTTCCGGCACTCTGCTTCAGCACGACAGTTGTTTCTTGCTGCTAGCGTCATCAGGCATATTTCACCTGCGTGTGGGCTTTCACCGCAACACTGAAACATCCGCCCTGGGTCATGCTGTGACCCAGGACAGGGTAAAGGGTGCAAGTCCATGAACAAAAATGGTGGTTGAAAGACTCTTTCTTCCTGGCACTATTTTAAATGTGGGGGTCATGCAGGTTTGGGGCTCATGCTGTGGCCCAGGACAGGTATAGTCTATGGTACAGTGTGAAACTAACAATGGTGGTTGAAAAGACCTCCTTTTTCCGGCACTTTTTAAAATGTGGGGGTCATGCTGGTTTGGTGGCTCATGCTGTGGCCCAGGACAGGTATAGTCCAATGGGTCCAGTGAAACTAAATGGATGATTGAAAGACTCCTTTTTCCGGCACTTTTTAAATGTGGGTGGTCATTGCAGGTTTGGGCACATGCTGTGGCCGCAGTACAGGTATTAGTCAAATGGTCCAGTGAAACTAAAATTGGTGGTTGTAAGTCTCCTTTTCCGGCGACTTTTTAAATTTGGTGGTCAATGACAGGTTTTGGGGCTCAATGCTGTGGGCCCAGGACAGGTATTAGTCAATGTCCAGTGAAACTAAAATGGTGGTTGAAGACTCCTTTATGCGGCACTTTTTAAATGTGGGGAGGTCATAGCATTTAGGGGCTCATTCTGCGATTCCAGGACAGGGCTATTCAATGACCAGTCAAGTACATGATTTCAAAAATCATACTGCCTTCTGGCACTTATTAAATTTGATGGTGTGATTGCAGGGTTTAAGGTCAGGCTTGTAAGTACAAACAGGGATAGTAAATGGGTCCTGAGACATTTTTTTCTGTGACATTTATAACCTAAGTGTGTTTGCCTAAGACTGTAGCACGTATCCATATGACTGTTGTGGATTTAATTTACAGCTCATCTCCAGCCTTGTTGGGTGAAATAATGAAGGTGTTTGTTGCTATTCCCATAAGACTTTAATGGTCATCGCCGTGCATAAACGATGCCACACTATCGCAAAACCTTATCGAAAGCGGCCGACTAACGACTATCCGTATCGATCTCGATGAGCCAACGCAATCGCTCAACACTTTTCGTCATTAGGAAGGAGGCACCATTATAAGCGTGTGTGGAGACTTATATGCCTTGATCACTCTCCTTTGAGCTGCAGAGTCCCAGCTCTTTTAGAATATAATGCACCAAGCAAGAGGTAACTGAGAGACCTCAGTATTTTTTGCATATATTGTCTTTTTTATGTTTGGTTACAGCAAATTCTTTAAGTTCCTGGCCTAATTATCCCTCCGGATTCTGCTTTAGGGGGGGGGGAGGGGGGGGGGGGGGGGGTGTATGTTCGGGGGGGGGTCAATTCTGTTGACACGGTCATTTCAGTCACATTGTTGTTGGCTATATTTGGTTGTAGTCTTTTGTTTACTTTATATATTAATATAGGAGACAATGACAAGGCGGCTCATATTCATCAATTATTTCACACATACATACCAAGTGCTGGAAAAAACAAGGGCGGGTTGTATTGTTAACGTCAATGGGCTCATTGACATGGCCATCTGTGATGGAAATGTATAAAGAAGGGATTAATGTAGGTCGGAAATTTTCCAACACTTGGATAATAAATGTTTGAATGTCATGACTCATTAGTGCTGGAAGAAACTACAAAAGCCAGTGTGGTTCTTCTCATCATGTTCAATTAAAATGTACTAGTACCTATGAACGTATAATTCTTTGTAACAAATCAGCAGCCTGTAGTTTTCCCTTTGTCATCCTGAAAACTCACTGTAAATTCTCGTAAATTCTAATGTAAAGCAGGGAATGGAAGAAAGTGAGGAGAGGAGTGGAGAGGGGAGAGGAGGGAGGAGCAGCTGCTCTATCTTTCCTCCAGCTTTTCTATGGTTTGAAACAGGGCAACAGCATACGTCAGTATCTGTTGCGGGTGCAGGTCTCAAGAGGCTTGCTGGTCTCGGATCATCAATTTATATAGACAACAATCAAGACAGCGGTGCAAACATTTCTATTGCTGTTTTTTTATTTTTACTTTTTTCTATACATTGTATTTCAACTTTCTATACATCAGGTGATTTACAATGCATGTAACGTTTCGAGCCAATCATCTCTTCCTAAAGGCCCTTTGTACAATGCTGACCAAAAAGTCCATCTAATGTAGCACTGGGAATGGAGGAGAGTCAGGCTATGTCTACACAGCACAGGTTTTTAGTCAGATGTTCGGCAAATTCAGTATTTAGAATGTAAATTTAGACTGTAACTAGTGCCCCATAGACAACAGTAAAAAATCTGTGCTGGAGGGTCTAACCATGGCTTTTTTTCAGGTCAGATTTTAAATCCGGCGGATTATCAAACCTATCAGATCTACCACCAGGTTGCCGTAGGATTCCCGAACATACAATGTAAGGGGCCGATGGCAAATCTGAAATACGACCGACTGCAGTTTTTAGCGCAAACCAGCACCAAAAACGTGGTCCAACTGTGTTAAATGCCATCAGGTTTTGAATAGCCTTTTTAGATTGAATGTGACCCTATCAAAGGGCTTGTCCCCCACGTCATGTTTTTTTTCAGCCAGTTTACAACGGTTTCGGTTTTAAAAGCCGTCTGTACACCGGCGTCAACCTTTAAACAAAAAAAACAAATAAGTTGAAAAAAAAAAAATAAAAAAAAAAAAAAAAAAAAAGAAAAACAAACAAAAATTTTTTAATAAAAACACAGACCTTAATGCAATCCATGTAGTATTCCCACTGCATGGATTTTCCGCCAGATGGTTTTTTACGCCACCGGCGGTCTGAAAAGCATAGAACATTTTCATTCTTCCGCCCGATTTTTGGGCGGAACATGAACTGTTGGTGTGAAGGGGGATGGCTTGAATCCATAAAACCGCAGAGAAAAGTAATCTTCCTGCGTGCCAAAAACAGAGCAAATACCGGTCGGGATTTCCCGACTGGTATTTGTCCATTGTCGTGTAAACGGCCCCTAAGGAGAAGAGAAGAGAGTGGAGAAGAGGGAGGAGCAGCTGCAGTATCTCTCCTTCTGTAGCTTTGGTTTGTGGCTTCAAAGAGGGCAGCAGTACACTTCCTACTCAATACTTATATGTGGGTAAATGGTTTGAGACCCTTGTTTTTCTCCTGGTCAAGAACTCATATAGATGAATATTAAGGCAGAAACAACACTCCAAAGGCACTATTGCTGATGTTTTTTTAATTTTTACTTTTCAATGAAAACATAATATTCTAGCTGTCTACATACCAGGTTATTTACAATGCATGCAGTGTTTTGGGCTAATCATTATTTTAGATCTTTATCATGCTTGTTCTGGTGTGTGCTAGAGTGTATGTGTATGCATGGCCTAAGGACTATAAATCTTTGAAATATATAATCAAACCTTTTCGAAAGGCTCTTTGTAAATCTCTCAACATAAAGTCCATCTAGTGTAAAACAAGGAATGGAAGAGAGTGAGGAGAGGAGTAGAGAGAGGAGGGGAGGGAGGTGCAGCTGCAGAATCTGTCCTTCGTTACATCTTGTAACAGGGCAAGAGCACACTTCCTACTCAATATTTTTTGTGGGTATATGTGTCAAACCCTTGCTTCCCACAGGTCACCAATTCATTAGTGCAGTGACATCACTTCAAAGACACTTTTCCAGCTTTTTATGGTCCCTTTTCTTTTAATAAATTGGGGGAAAAGTATCAATACTAACACTTAGACATCGTAAACTTTGACAAGGCATACTTACAATGCACCAGATTTATCATGGTGTGGATAAATACGCCTCATGTTTTACAGTAAGAAAAAGATGAATATGTAACAGCATGCAAACGAGGATAGGTAGTGTCAAATAATTCAAAATTTATTTCAATCTTCATTAAAAACAACCAAACATGGAGTTGCAAAAAATTGCTTATGCGTTTCGGGCACAGGACGTACTCTTAATGATTAAGAACATGATCAAGAGCACGTCTTGTGCTTGAAACGTGTAAGCGATTTTGTTGTTGTCTGTCACTCTGTGTTTGGTTGTTTTTAATGAAGATTGAAATAAGTTTTGCAGATATTTTACTCCACCTCACCTCGTTTGGATGCTGTTTCATATTGCTGTTTTTCTTACTGCATTATGATGCCACTTGGAGCGAGTAACGTGCATCACGCTACGGAGGATTAATTTTGAATAAGGTGAGCTGGCTTATGTTTTCTGCTTTTTTTTCCTGTGACAGGCAGTTTTACACCTTTTAGTTGACTTACTTTGTCATTAAATTTGCCAAAACAGTGGTGCACAGCATTGCATGCTAAGCCATGACCCCTTTCCACAAAACCAAGCCCTTTTGCAGAGGTCACCCTTCTTTTTTCAAACCAGATGCAGAAGCATCTAGAAACTGTCGAAAACACATAATAAATGTGGTGTAAAGTATTGTATGTATGTCATTGGTGCCAAAAACTATTAGAACCTCTGTCACCAGGGGTGTAGCTACAGGTGGTGCAGAGGTTCAGTCACTACTGGGCCTTTCAACCTGAGGAGGCCCAAAAGCCCTCCTGCCACATAGGAAGACACCAGTATTATAATTAGCACATAATAGTTGGTGGGCCCGATTTAACCTTTTGCATCGGGGCCTAAGAGCTTCAAGTTATGCCTCTGTCTGTCACAATTCAATCAAGAATGACGGAAAAAATGGCGATATTTTTTTTGTTAAAATGATGGAAACATTGCATTCAATAGGGTCTGTTGCCTGCCGTTGTTGTCGGTTGTAAAGTGGATCCTAACAGAACCTCTGACACAGATGTGAATGAGTCCTTAGAAAACCCATGTGAACACAGAAGGAAGGCCCCAAGGAAACCTGACAAAACAGAAGGACCCACTGGGCTTGGAGAGCCTACGGTGTTTTACTTGTACATGATATGTGCCGATCAAAGCCAAGAGTAACATTGACCTGGGGTCAGTAGGGACTTGATTGCCTAAATAAGCCTAAAAGAGTCTGCTCTGATGAAAAGAACATACAGTTAGGCCCATATATACTTGGACACTGACACAGATTTTGTTTTTTGTACCTACTTATTGAAACATATTCAAGTTCTAGTTCTATAATGGACATAAGGTCCAGACTTTCAGCTTTCCTTTGAGGGGATCCATATTAGAATTGGATGAAGGGTTTAGGAGTTTCAGCTCCTTAACATGGGCCACCCTGTTTCTATAGGGACCAAAATAATTGGACAAATTAAATAATTGTGAATAAAATATTAATTTCTAATACTTGGTTGAAAACCCTTAGTTGGCAATGACGGCCTAAAGCCTTGACCTCATGGACATCACCAGACGCTGTGTTCCATCCTGTTTAATGCTCTGCCTCAGCCTTTACTGCAGTGGTTTTCAGTTGCTGTTTGTTTTTGGCCTGTCTGTCTGAAGTTTAGTCTTTAACAAGTGAAATGCTGCTCAAGGGCTGAGATCAGATGCCTGACTTGGCGGGCGAACACAGACAAGCTCTATAAAGAATACTGGATATTGTATTGCAGACATTGCATTGCAATAGCTTTATTATTAACAGTTTACTGTTGAAATATTACTTGAATATTGGGCAGCCTGAACTTATATTAGGATACAGATCTTTTCTAATAACTGCAGGTCTATTTGTTAGGTGCAAAACTCCACTTTGATTATCAGCATACATTTCAGAAAGGTGTTCTTTTTCAATTGTGCCCAGTTCATCTTTGTTGATAGAGGTACCTTGCAGTTAAATTTGAATCCAGCAATTGTGTAGTCACCACAGGTTGATAGGTGCCAAAAATACCTTTTATTATCCGTATACATTTCAGATACGTGTTTTTTGCACTTTTGCCCAGTCCAGATTTGTTGATAGAGGTACCTTGCAGTTAAATTTGAATCCAGCAATTGTGTAGTCACCACAGGTGAATTGATAGGTGCCAAAAATACCTTTTATTATCCGTATACATTTCAGATACGTGTTTTTTGCACTTTTGCCCAGTCCAGATTTGTTGATAGAGCCACCTTGCAGTTAAATTTGAATCCAGCAATTTGTAGTCACCACAGGTTGATAGGTGCCAAAAATACCTTTTATTATCCGTATACATTTCAGATAAGTGTTTTTTGCACTTTTGCCCAGTCCAGATTTGTTGATAGAGCAACCTTGCAGTTAAATTTGAATCCAGCAATTGTGTAGTCACCACAGGTGAATTGATAGGTGCCAAAAATACCTTTTATTATCCGTATACATTTCAGATACGTGTTTTTTGCACTTTTGCCCAGTCCAGATTTGTTGATAGAGCCACCTTGCAGGTTAAATTTGAATCCAGCAATTTGTTTGATTTGAGGATACTGAGAATGCTGTGAATTGCCGTTTTTAATAAGACGTTCCAAAACTCTTCATACCCTCTCAAATTTTATCTTTTTAACATGAGCAAATGCAGGTGGTAAGCGAGCAAAGAGCGGTTGACTGGAGGTTTAGAGGACGAGAGTTCCAAGTGTGGGTTTTTTTTTTTTTTTTTTTTTTTTTTTTTTATTTTATTCTTGTGGTTTTTTGGGGGGGGGGGGGGGGGGGGGGGGGCCCCCCCCCCCGGGGGGGAACAAGGGGGTTTGGGTGCCCTTCGGCTGGTGACAACACGCAAGCCAGCGGATTGTCGGTTGCAGCACCGTCAGGCCTGTCATCGCTGGGTCAGGGCCCTGTGAATCTCAGTAACGAACGGCGTCGCCAATCTGTTCTTCAGTGGTTAATGCAACCTGCATCCAGC